>VYZX01016084.1:51932-94963 GCA_013401335.1 Brachypteracias leptosomus | reverse complement strand
CTCTAGGTCTCACTTGAACAGAAACAGCACCATCTGTTGCTCTCTGTGCTGTCAATCAGAGCAGTTTTTTTCTCTGCCAAGATGATGATTAGGAGAAACGAACCATATGCAACAGAAATTAAATGAGGAGGAAAATGTTTATTTTCAAGGTGGGCTTAGACTGGAGTAATTTAGCTCCATCCATTGGACATGTAGGGCTGAATCACAGCTGCTTTTTCATTTTAGAAAATCAATGAGGCTTTTTAAAAAGCCTGGTAAAAGCAGTGCTGATTTCACATTTCTTCAGCAGTCCTGCAGTGTAGGAATGACCCTCATAAAATTATAACCACTAGGGATGGAAAATAGCTTCTAGGTTTAGTCTGATTCCTAAATGTCAGCTCGAGTATATTTCTCAGGATGCATCTTATCCAAGTAGCACCACCCATTATTGTTCGGTTGGTTGAGACACTGGATTTCTCCAGACTGCTTTCCCGACACTTTCTCCCAGAAGGGTTAGATGACACCGTGCTGAAAGCCCCAATACCAGCTGGAAGCTGTCTCACAGTACTGCTCACACATTGCTGCAGCTGAGCCCTGATAGCAACAGTGGAAAATTTGTCTCCACTTTCCTCAGTGCAGTGTGAGCCAATATATGAAAGACTGTCTGGACTAAGCAGCAGATATGGGCAAACTATGGCAGAAATCTGAACAGGGAGCTCTTGGACTACTACGCTTGTGCTCTTGATCATTTCATGGTTCCTCCTCAGAGGTGGAGATTGTTTTTCACAGCTTCGGAGGCAAATGCTGCTGTTCATCTAGGTTTTGCAGCTTTCTTTTAGGGGTGAGAGCTTCCTCTGGGGAGTTCAGACAGTGGTGATGGCTGGAACCAAGGCAAGCTGGGCAAGTTCGGCACACTCATACACCCAGACTTGGGAGAAAGGATGTTTTCCTTCAACTGGTCTCCTGCAAAGACAGTCTTACAGTCTAAGTAATTCAGAAAAATATTTGGCAGTTATGATCTTCAGGTTAGATTATTTGCATGGCAAGGAATGTGGAGTAATGCAAGTGTTCTTGCTAACATTATCACTATCCACATGCCTGCAGAGCAGCAGCACTCAGGAGGTCACTCACAGGAGAAGTACTGCGTTGGTCCTGTTCTCCTCAGTACCCAGCCTGGGTGCTCGGTGACATGAATGACTATGGGACCTCCAGATCCCCATCACAGATCAGAGGAGAGCTAGTGGGAGCTGCCTATTGCTTTGAACAGGCTGAGCGCCAATAATTTCCTTTGTCTGAATTTTCAAAATGAGGTGAGGAAAACAAATTATTCTGTTCTGAGCAATTGAAGGAGGGTGCTGAAAGAGCTAGAGGAAACTGGCAGATGCTGTTCTCCTTTACTTCAAAGTTGTGTTTGGAAAATTGGACTTTGACATTATGGTCAAAAGACCTTAAGGGTGCCTGATGGAAAATGTGGCTTCTTCCCCACCCCTCCTCTTTCCCCACACTCAAGTGTTTGGTTTCTTTTAATAAAATATCAGAATAAAACTGACATTTGTTTCACATCAACCCCTAGTTTTCTCTTCAAGTTTTAAAACGTGAAGAAAAAAAAGTAATTTGCTTTCTGCTTTTTTGGAATGGTTTCTTTTGCCTTCCCACTGAAAAAGAGGTAAGTATTAAGAAAGAGATTTAAGAAGGCAGAAACAGAGTAAACATAAAGAGCACAGTGAAACTAAAATTATTTGTTCTTCCTCTGTTTTTCAGAACTACACTAGGTTACTTAATTCACACTTTTTTGCACTGCAAAGTCAACGCTGTTTCATAAAAGGTTTCAACATCAATTACATTACAGACTTTGAATGGAAAAATATTTGTCAAACTGAGTATTTCTTCCTGTGCAGACAGAACATGTAGGTGCTGTCTGAAATTGGCAATAACCATTCAAAATGTCTGTACCGCTTGATGAGCACAGGCTAGCATAAGAAGTTGGAGGGGGATACACTTTCTAGCTACTTGCATTAAACTTTATGGTGAAAGTTGAGGAATTTATCAATCCCTTCAGCTGTGCTCCTGGACACAGGTCAGGCACCAGGCCAGGAAAGAGCACAAGAAGGTCCATGCAGGAGTCCTGGGTGTGACAGGGTAGTGTTGAAAGCAGAATAATTTCTCACCAGCAAGGCCATGTTGAGTCTCACATGCTGATTAAAGCGGAGATCACATCACTGCTAGGGAGGGCAATTTTAAGTGCATACTCTGCAAAGATGCCCAGGTAATACTGCATGCCTAGGAGATGGAGGATTGCAAAAACCTGAGTTCAACACCCCCATCACAGAGATGCCTTTCAGCTTTGGGCCTCAAATGCCACATGATACTTGCATAGCCCCAAGTAAGCCCATTATTTTAACTAAGCGTGGTAACAGCTAAACTTCACCTTGCTTCAGTCTGAGCACAGAAACCTGAGGAGTGGCAGTAGGCTGACTTCAACAACCCCATCCTGCCAAGGCTTTCTGGTAAGTATGGCACACCTCAGGGAGCTGCCACTGATCTTCCGAGACAAAGGTGAGGAGTGGGAGAAACAGTAGTCTGAGGGAAGCTCTGAGTTTCATGTCAAGTGTTTCTTTGTATTGCAGAGTTCAAGCTACTGGTTACTTATTTCTTACATGTATTTTCAATGTCCTACTATAGAGATCTACGGTTTGATACCAAAGGCCTTCATGCAAACAAACAACAACAACAACAAAGGAATAACACTCAAGCTGATGGCACTGCAGTGTCTGAAGTAGTATAGGAAGGAACTGAGAGAAAAATTTGGCTGAAAGGGGAGCTATCTACAAGTTCACATCTACTATATTTTTGGTCCTTTGACTTTGTACCTTTTTTATGCTACAACAGTCTTTCATCCACACTCCTGAGGTGAAGATTCATCCTTAACAAGAACCATTCTTTCTTTTATGTGCCTCTGTGATGATACAAAGGCACCTCCCTTGCAGCTTTCATGCAAAATTACAGCAGAAAATCATCATCAAATGGGTTGATGAAATAGTCTTGAGAAGTTTGAATAGTCTTGAAATGTGTCTGGTGGAAAAATGATCTCTCTCCTCGGAGCAGTCTGGGTGCTGCAAGGAACCACTGTGGCTACGTCTATCCTGCTTGTTCAGACAGACCTTCAGACCCTCACAAGACCCATTTCCACCAGCCATCAACACAGTAACTCTCAACAGCTGTCTCAACAGCAGAGACAAGCTCAGAAGGCGCTACAAGCCCACAGAGCAGCTCCATGAAAGAGAGTGCTAAACATCTTAGTGCCATGGTCAAGAAATACAAAGTACAAGACTTTGATGCTACCCTCGTGGTGAAATATAGACAGGGACTGGGATTCACGTGATTTAGGCTGGCTGAGAGCGGCACCAATGTCTATCTACGTATCCATACAGACAAATGCTTCAGGCTTATACATGCAGGCCAGATTTTTAGATGAAGCTGTTACCTCCAGACTCATCCCTGAGCTTCTGTTTTGAGAAAATAGCCCCTTGCAGCTGTGAAGAGAAGCTGGAAAATGTGAGCTTAATATAAGCAAGAACAGATGTGCCTTGTTGATAGGGCTGCTCTAATAACTCTGGCATACGTCTGAAAGAGATTGACATTGCCACAGATGCATCCACCTGAATACAGGAGCAGAGTGGGGCAGCAAGCTTGCATAGCTGTAAACATCCTCATTTATCATTACTAATTGCAAACATAATTGCTGTTACCCCCAAACAGAAGTCCCATTGAACCTGCTGCTGCTGACCTTACAAGTAACTGAAAAGTTAAGTTTTTATTTTTGAGAACTACAAAGTTCATTTCTTCCTTGAAAGCCTCTCCTACAAATCCTTCCTGTGTCCTCTACCTCTCTTAGGTAGCAACTACAGATCTTCCTTTGCCCAGACTCAGCTGACATGGCTGCATTGATGGGTGTCAGGGTGTATATCCTGTCTGCTCTGCAGTGGCTACTTGGGTGCTGCCTCTAACCTGCAAGGTAATCTGGAAGAGGGAAAAATCCTGAAAGCTGTAAAAAGTGTTTCTCCTACATGTTTTTCCATCTCTGCAATGAATGGGGGGGGATCCAGCTGCTGCCTCTGCTTGTGTTGAAGAAGAGAGAGACTTCCTCACCAGTCTTCCTCCCCAAGTCTGGGAAAACCACAGGGATGCCCCGTGTTGCTGAAACCATGGCTCTGGCTGAGGGTGACACCAAGGCTCAGCCGGGGTCCTGCCATGCTGGCATTCAGTTCTGTAGCATAAATAAAAACGGAACAACTATTTTACATGGCTGAGCTGTATGTTTTTAAAGGTTTTTGGGGAAGGAGGGGAACACTGGGGGTGGGTTTGTATGGGAAGAGTGAGCTTTTGGGAAAAAGGCACAGGGACTGGTTTAGTCAGAGCTTCACATGGGATGGATTAGTGAAACCTACTCCTGGAGTATCAGTTAAGTAATTAGTATAGTATATAAAATGAAGTATAACTTATACAAGGATTATAGGTCTGTTATGATAAGAACCATGAGGCAAGACAAGATTTTTGTGGCTTAAAGCAACCACTTTGCAAATACAACAGGAATTTGACTGACTTCAGCATTGCTTACCCACATGCCAGAAAGAGTCCAGAAAAATAAAAAGGCTTTTCTTTGTGAAATGAAGATGTGCTTCTCCAGCACCACATGTGAAAAGGTCAAAAGACGTGAAAGCCTCAGCAAATGGTGTGACCCACTGTTTCCAAAAAGTTGTGTGGGAATATAGAGGTGCAGGGCCAGAAATGCCAATGTTCAGGAGAATAAACAAGGGAACAGGAGGAGAGGCTGGAGGGGACTGGGGAAGGTGCCGTTTAGGTGGCAGAGGAGCCCATGGTGTAGGTAAATATGCAGACAATTTGCATTGTGTGCACCTTATCATTGTGTGCACCTAGATAATGTTGCAGCCCTCTGCAGCTGACTTTCTCATGTCCTCTTATACATTAAGTATAGACCCTAATCTATGCACCGCCTCAGTTGCTTTACAGGCTGGGTGCATCCACGTTGGTGCAGGTTGCCACCACAGGGCTCTATGCCCCCAGTGTTGCAGGTCCTGGCAGAAGATGCCAAGGGCCCGGTGACTCCAGCATATTCCACCATGTCGTATTTCCAGCAATAAACTCAAGCAGAAAGAAAAGATGTGAAAAACCGGGTTTCAGGAGCTGGGTCTGGGCAGTGCCACAAGACAGTGCTCTGTCTCCCTCTAGTGATGCCTGGGAGGTGGGTGGCAGAGCTCCAGTTGGACCTCTGGTAGCGTTTCTGCGTGGTTCATGCCTTACTGTCGAGCTCTGGGAGAGATGCTCACTCCCTCGGGGACCTACTCCCTTGCCACCACTTCCCTCAGCAGCTTCTTACCACTGTGTCCTCTCCCAAAGGGAAAACCTCAGCCATCGATGCCACGGGAAGGACAAGCAGGAACAATTAATTGTACAAGTCAGACTGAAATAAAACAGTTTAATCCTCAGGCCGTGTCACAGATGTACCACACAAGCGGGTATGTAGTAACAAATAAACCTAGTCCCTGTGTCCATGCCCAGACAGGCTTTGCCCTCTCCAGCACATGGTGACAAACCCAAGTCCATACCTGACCAGTGGCTTCCATCTCTGTCAGCAGGACAGAGCTGTGGTTCAGATACATCATTCATTATTGTGGGAAGCCATTCTGTGGAAAAGCTGCAGTCCTTAGACAGACTGATATAGCAAGGCCATGCGATCCTGCTGCTGCTGAACAGGAGTGGTCCTCTATCTCTGGAGACAACCACCCACATAGACAGTTTTCAAAGTGAGAAGGCAGGAGTTTGTAAAATGGTCTTGTGCCTCAGGGGACTGTAACCAGTCTCCTTGGTGTAGGCATTGGCCCAGCTTCATACACTGCTCAGAAAATGCTCTGGATTAAGTTCCCTGAGCAAGAGACCTCCCAAACATGCTCTGTCTATTTAGCCTCATGTGGCAGGAGATAAACACAGTATCTTCAGCCATGCAATGAGAGGTCACATGCATCCTGGCACAAGGGGTGAGCATATACCCTCCTGGGCTCCTCTGAAGATTCCCTGCTGCACCCTGGGACTCAGCTGGTTACCAGCAACGGGACTGGGCAGTGGGGTGGCAGCAGCAGCTCCATCTACAAACTCTGGTGGGACAGGGCACAGCAGGGACACATGCAGCACAGAAGAGATGGGACAGGATCTACCATCCAGCAAAGTCAGGAAAGGACAAAGGGCACAGCCGTTTCCAGCAAGCTGCTCCAAGAGACACCGACCTCTTTCGAGCTTGCATGAAGAGCAGAGCCCACTAGATGGCAATCACAGGATGGCCAAAATCCCAGCGAAGTTCCTCTGCTTCAACTCTCCGGAAGAGTGAGTAAAACATGTCTAGGGCCGTATTGTGAGCACTCTGGTATTTAGCGCTCCTAATATTTGCTGTGAGTTGCTTACAAATAATCGCCCAATAAATGTGAAGGTGCAGCACTATGTGGTGTATGCTGCTGTAACTGCAAGTGCTGTGTTTTTTCTGAGTGGTTTGCACCAGGGACACTTCACCAGGGTGCAGTTGCATGCGTTGCCCTGAGCTAATCAAACAGGCCACCATGGCTGAAAGGAGAAGGTTCCTTCTCTGCCACATCCCACCTGCTCCAAACGCTGTGACCACCCTCGCTCTGCCAGACCTGACTTGCCCTGCGCCTGCACCACCCTTGATAGCGCCTGATAACTCTCTGCCACCTCTGAGAACACTCTGCCAGGCTGAGAGCCAGGGTGGCCGCACAAGAAAGAACCAATGCATGCCAGAACTAACATGAAGAGGACAAGACACATCTGGGAGCAGAGATATGAGCAAGGGGGGCAGGACTACTCTTACTCTTCTTGGTGAGAAATGTTAGCTGTTACCTGTAACTACACCTTTAGAGACTTTTTCCTTAGGAATTTGTTTTTCTTTGAGGAATGCATGTGCATTTCAGTTGGTTACATTCATAGAATCATTAAAAATAATCATTTTGGGAGAGAAACCCAAGTGGAGGTCACTCAGTTCAACACCCTGCTCCAAGAAGGTGAGATTGGGTTGCTCAGGCACTTCTCTGAGTATTGAGATGCCCTATGACCTAGTCCATGCTTCAGGATTTCTTCAGCAATACAATGATTTTTTTTTCCCTTTTATCCAATGTTCCAGCTTGTGTCTGTTGCCTCTTGTCCTACCACCATACACCACTGAGGCTCTCCCATACCCTCCTCAGATAATCCTGGACAGCAATAATATTCCCTTCAAAAAATTTCCAAAAAAACACTCCCAGAGGAGCATTACATCTACAGAATTTTGCTATCAAAAATGACTGCATTTTTTAAAAAAATATATTCTAATAAAAGACACTTTGCAAAGCATTGGGCAGTTACATACATACACTTACCAATAGATGGGTTCTGACGCAAAGTTTTTTATGTTGCTTCGTAGAAATCAGTGCCTGTGGTTCCCCCCATGTGGTTCACCGTGCCCATTCAAGGAAGCATGGTTTGCAATGCTGGCAGTTGACACATTTGCATTGTGTGTCTGATGCCAAAATTGCTTTAATGACTTCAGCTGGGGTGAGGGCTCTGACTCACTAATGGGCTTATGACAAGTGTGGGAGAACTGACCTGATGGCCTGCTCCCTCTCTCTATCCCACCCTCTTTTAGAGGTTCCCACCCTAGCTGCAGGCATGGATAAATGTCTTCTTACACGCTCCTGAGCTGACAGAAGCTACAACCTGGCATGTAAAGGTAAACTAGCACCAATTTTGATTCCCTTTCATGCACCAGGGCTGTAATTTGTAATTTCTAAACTGCTTTTTTCTGGAACTTGGTTGACATGGAAAGTTTCATTTCCAAACTAAGGGAGCTCTGATGATCAGGCAGCTGAATCATACAGGCTGTATTGTACTCATGGATTATTTAAGCTACAAGGAAAAGGAGTAGTTATCTCTGCACTCACAGGCAATGAATCAAGAAAAAGACATCATTAAAGAACTAAAGCTGAGGGAGGAGAGCAATGCAAGTTCAAAGTCGCATGAACTCACTGGTTATGTTCAAGCCAAGCCACCTCAGAGGTGGGATATTCTGCATGACTTTGAATTAACCTCAACAGCATAACAGTCCTTAAAAAAATAGAGCACAAGAAGAGTATCAACCTAAACTCCACTGTTGTTGCCAAGTATCATATGTAGTGACTCAAATATTCAATTCTCTGTATATAAGTGGAACAGATCTCCAGAAATATCAGTCTAACTTTTAAGCTTTTTATTCCTGATTAGTGCAAAACTCCATCGAAATGTAAAGGTTTGACTGCCCATAACTTGTACTTACATATTTCCACAGCCAGTTTGCAAAATAAATATTCTACAAACCAGGAAAGGGACACAAAAGTCCCCCTTGACTCCGATGATTTTCTATAACTTATACGATGACATCATGATTCCAGGCACTAACCCCTGCACTCGCTATCACATGCTGGATGAATGCGGTGCCTTCTCACCACCCCTTCCCAATCCCTTTGATCCAGGCAGACACACCAGCTGCAGCAGCTGCTGACATATGTCTGGTGGATGAAAATTCTGTTCTGTGGAAGATTTAAAGATTTTCCTGGTTGATTCATTTGAAGCTGGACCAAATCTTCTGAATTTATTTTATGAGGAGAAACTTTGCTTCAAGCCTATGAAGATTTTGTTTTAGCAAAACAGGAATGTTTGTATTTCATACTGTACTATATAACACACAGTTTTAGAATGTTTGAATGTTCAAAAACATTGAAGCAAAAGAAGTTTAGTACACAAACTAGAAACATATGTTGAAACAGAACTTTCCCGTACTTCTTGTGACTTGAAACCTCAGCAAATTCAATTCCACCTCTTAGAACATCTCAAATTCATCAGACAGGCATATCCCAGCAGCCTTCTCCATCGCTGCTTGTTTCACCACTTCCACTGCTGGTACATACACCAGTTTGAGAGCTGCTTTGCATCGACACTGGAGTTACAGGAGTCCTCTCACAGCATTTTTATATGTGGGGCCACATTTTGGGGGGAGAGGTTCTGAGCACAGCTGTGTAAATCTGCTTGAAAAGGCAACCTAGCACAGGTCTGCTCGGGACACCAGCCAGCTCTGCCTGGCGTGCACTGAAACACAAATGGAGGCTTTTCCTCAGCTCTAATAATCACAGCCAGACCTGGGGCTGCTTAATTTAACAGCAAGGCTTGGAGGCCAAGATTTTCTGTTAGCAGAATCACGTGGGAATTGTAAAAGGCTCAGAATGTCTGAAAATCAGACAGCTTATTCAGATGGCTGAACAGCAGGCTTGGGGACACAACTTTAGGCAGACAGTTTCAAAAGTCTTGGCTGTACCAGCTGCAGGAAGGAAGGTGATGAGCATTGTCGTTTTATATCGTGTAGGAATGCAGGTATTCAAATAACTGAGTCATGTTGCTAGGTTAAGAACTCTTTCCTCTTGTCTAACGCGTGGTATTTTATTGTCCCACTTTCATTTAGATATTCATGACTTTATTATGCAAAGATTAGTTACTAGTGAATGGAAAAGAGATCAGACTTATTTTTGTAATTGTCTTTTCTTTAGAAATGGGGAAAACGTCTTC
Organism: Brachypteracias leptosomus; assembly: GCA_013401335.1. Classification (NCBI taxonomy): domain Eukaryota; kingdom Metazoa; phylum Chordata; class Aves; order Coraciiformes; family Brachypteraciidae; genus Brachypteracias; species Brachypteracias leptosomus. The sequence continues at coordinate 85,327 of VYZX01016084.1, read as the reverse complement.
ACTTCCATATTTTTGCCCAGCAGAAATGAGAAAGGATATCATGGAAATGTGCTGGCACAGGATAACTAGTGCTAAAACAGTCCCGGAGAGAGCCTCATGGGAGACACAGGGATATAAGCAGCAAATGCCCTCATTTGGCCACCTCGAAGGTAAGCCCTAGAGAAGTTTGTCGCCTGTCCAGGTCTTCCACTTTCCTCAGGACACACTTGAACTGTGCTGGCAGCCCGCTACCAGCTATCTCCTTTCTTCAGTCCCCCAGATGTGCAATCATGTGGCTACAGATATGAGTCCCAGCTCCTCTGATCACCTGTCAGGTGGTTGTTGATTTGACACTCAGTTCTGTGACCCAGACTGGATGTGACAGACACATGTCCAGCTGTCCAAGGAGACACAAAACACTCTCTGGTCATAAATGAGCAACTCCTTCACTGGAGCGCATCTGATGAGATATTGCGGAAGAGGACATGGCTTGTGCTTGTGTCCCTCAAACACCTGCGGTGCCCGTGTGGCTCATTTTACCTCAGAGATCGGCTGCTGTGTCTTCTGAATGCCATACTTTCATTCAATTCCCATTTTTTTCAGGGAGGAAACGTTGGTGTCTGGGGAACAACAAACACAGAAAAGCTCATGTTCAGCTATTTTCCCTCAAAAAAAGGATGGCCACGTCCTTGGCCTAGCAAAACTGTCCCAGGTTCATGCTACCCCCTGACTCTGCTGTTGTCCTTGAGAATGTGAGATATAAGCTCATTATTATAGAGCAGGAAAAGGTTGTGTGAACCCTTGCCCTGGCCCTTGTAGTTGCCACAGGCAGATGTGTCCGGGATGCACAGTCACCCTGCATGAAATCCTCTCATGCTCTAAGGTGCAAGACAAATTTGCCACAGGCTGCTTTCGGTAGCCCTCTGGACCCTTTGTTATAGATGTTTTCAGGGCACTGCAAGGTCCTTTTGATATAGATTTCTCCTCCTTCCCTGCCAGGGACATTTTCCCTTGAATGATACCTAGGTTTCCACCTTAGTAATACTCACCCACCACTTCACAGGATGTCAGATGCCTGTTCAAGCACTAAAACAACAATGTCCCTGCACAGTTTTCATTTATCTGTTAGCAGGTAGATTGAAATTAATGGTTACACGCCTATCACTCCTACTCAAAGGCCAAGAAGCTTTAACTCTTTGCTCATAGCTAATGAAGGCTGTCAGCAAGTCTCTCCCCTCTGTGCATTCTCTCCTCTGCCACATGAAATCACTGCAGCCCTTTGACCTTGATGAGCAGTATTGCCAATTATTTACAACACAACTGTGAACCTGCAAGGAGAATGCAGTTACCAAGGAGCAAGGTGATGCTGATGCACTTAGAATGCTGAGTCCAGGTCAGCAGAAAGCCCTGGTAGAGGACAAAGGCAGGGTTTGGCAGGGTTTTGCTCTCTCATGGCCACCAAATCAGTACCACATCCAGGTGGAGGTCCAAAGGCCACCAACCCCTGTGAAGGGAAGGTCCCTCCAAGAACAGGTGCCTGGAGACATCTTTAAGCAGCACATTTAAGATGGTTTCCTTCATAAGGGACAAATGCCATCACAGCAGGGTATTGTACCTGCCCTGCTGCAAATGGACAGTTCTCAAGTCCACAGCATGACTCAGAACAGAGCTGCTCAAAGCACCAACATTTTTTTTTAGCAGAACACTATAATTTAGGGAGAAAAACTTCTTCACTGGAAGAGAAGTTGAACCTTGAAATATTTGTCTTAAAACACAGAAGCTGGAATTCAGGTGTTTCCTAAATAGAAGCTTATCAAACTGTAAATACTACTGTCATCCATCATGATAAAAGAGGTTATATTGCATGAATTATAACATAGGAGATATAGTTCAACTGAGAAGCTTGAGTACAGAAATGTACAGAGGTATAAAGAAATACAATTACACCTTTTCCCAGAAAAGCAAAATGTAGTGTCTAAATGAAATAATTTTAGTGTATGAATTAAAGAGAAATTTTTAATATATATTTTTCCCCAGAAAATACATGCAATGAAAAACTATCTTTCAATGGTAAAACTGTTTAAATAAAACAATTCAACTAGTTTTGTAAAATAATAATAGGAAGCAAAAACTGGTTGAGGCAGCATGAGAAGCCACAACACTCCCTGCAGACACATTCCCAACAGGGAACAAAACAGTCTGAGAATTCTGGGTGCTTCAGCTTTCCTAGCACGACCTAACCAATAATCTTGCACACAAACCTTGCCAATAGTCCTGCTCAGTGGCAAACACATGGCACAGACACTGGCTTCTCAGAGGAAAGGAGTCATCTCTGACTGCACAGGACCAACCATCATGGACCCATTCCTCCATATACATCTGTGGCTTCAGGCAGTGAACCCTGAACTCATCTGTGGGGATGTGGTATTTGTCCCACCTAAAATCATTTCAGTCCAAATAGGAACACCTAAATTTCACAATGATTCTTACTATCCAAATCACTCTGCTACATAAGGTTTTCAAAGCTGTGGAAAGGGAAGTCCCCCTGGGTAATGTGCTACTAGAAGCAGATGATGTATCCACAGTTGATTCACCCTCTTTTGCAGAAGAAATACGTTTTCTGGGAGCTCTAGCAGATTACAATCCTGCCATGTGCCAGCAGTGCCATACTTATGCAAAAATGTAAACGCTACATTGACATGTAATAAATAAAATGCTGAAAGTAATAATTCACCTCAAAACAGCACTAGTAAAGCTTTATCTGCAAAAACTGAGTCTGTCTTGGGGAAAATTTTCTTCAGAAAATATATAGACCGAGAGGAATAAGGATGCCAACAAGAATGATCAGCTGTCTAGAAACTGCTATCTTTCCAGAAAAATTGAAGTAATGGAGCAGGTTGCCTTGGGAAGCTGAGGAGGTTTCTAAGAATAGGTTAGAGAACGTCTGTCGGAAATTGTTATATTATATTTGATCTTATCTTGTAACGGGAAGGGACTAGCTGGCCCTTCAACATCCCCTCCAGAGCTATTTTTATGTTTCTATGACAACTCTTTTGCAGATCCACTTTTTTATTGTATCAAGGCACCCGGGTATTCTAAGGTAACTCATGGTAACGGGTTTTGGGGGCTGACACCTAACGCCCACATGTGAATTGTTAATAACAGTTTGTCCCTAGATTGAGCCCTGAACAAGTTATTTGAGGACAGTTTCATATAAATCTGTCATGAAACTATTTTCAACGTATTTGCATCGTCCTATTGAAATTCAGCCAAGGATGGGATGACAGCAGCAGGATCACACTCATTTTTGGTAGGACAGAAAGGGAAGAATAACATTTCCTGTAGTCACTACTACAGGAAGTTCTTTTAAGTAATATTTTCCAGCTGGAATTTGCCCAGGTATACCAGAGCTCACATCGTGGCTCTTTTGAAAGCAATATTAGAACAATGGCCAGAGAGAATGTGAATGTGCACTGCCTGGCTGAGATGGAACAGTGCAGCTGCAGCTTGGGGAAGGGATCTGAGGAGGGACAAGACATAGCGCAGAACTAGTGCAGAAGATGCCACCAGTTTGGACATGCTGGAAAGGAAGCCAAAGAAGCTGCAAACCGTGAGACCACAGATCAGCCAGGACTGATAAAGAAATACTCAACAGGCAAATATTCTTGGCCAGGGAATGAGCTCTTACAAGAGGTTTCCACAACAGCTCTGGCATAGAAGACAAAAACAGTTATCGAGCTGACAGGGGAGGGTGAGGTCAGATATAGAAGGCAAGATGGGGAAAAATTGCCTTTTGAAGAAAAGCTTAAATTTTCCTCCCTGACTAGTATTCTACACCCTCCTTATGTAACTGTAGGAAAATGTTAGTTAAATGTACTCTGAACTACTACCCTGAGCAATCTCTTAACCAGCCTGGCAGGCAGCTTGGCAATTGCCTAGAATTCAAAAGCCCGGATGGAAAACTCTGAAACAGAAGCTCTCACCACGTAGCACATTGGCATCCTGCGGAAAAGACCTTGGCCTGGGACCAGGTACTTCTGAGTAACAAAATCAACCCCTAGGACAAGCTAGCGTGGATACTTTTTAATTGTAATTTACAAACTGCTTTAACAACTTTAGTCAGCGACAAAATTACAAGAGTAGTGACCACACAAGCACCTACACAGATATAAAGATGGCATAAAGATGATGTTGCATGCCTGTTAAAAAAACCAACCACTTGCATCTCCCTCTCTCCAAACTGTTTTTCTCTATTTCTTTCCTTTTGCTGCACCCCACCCCACTTTAGTTTAACATGACATTTCCACACAGCCAGTCCTGACCACATGCCTGCAGAGGGGGATTTGCTGTTCCCCCAACATGTATCCAATGCCTCTTTGCAGACCTCCTCATCTGGAGGTGCAGCCAGCTAGCCATAGTGGAAGCTGGGCCACCTGGGCTAAGCAAGGTGTCTTATCCTGTGGCAGCTCTTAATCGACCAGGAGGCAACAGGAACATAACGAGGAACTGAGGCAGATTCACAACTCACTTGGACTAATATTTAAGTTGGGAATGTATCAGTGTGCAGCTGCGGTGAGTGAGGTCAACACGAGCTTTCATGCACAAAAAGGAATACAGAGCAGAGGCAGCTTTAGGTCAAAGTCATAGGAAAGGCACTGTGCTGCTTAATTGCATTCATAGTTACTCTATACATCATATCATACATTATGTTCTTCCTGCTCCTGCAGTCAGCCAGCAATCCAGGACTAAGTAGCTGAGGAAACAGCCTTTAGTTCTTCCACTTGTGCCCTGTGTGATTTGTGGGTGTCCTCTCCATTGCTGGGACAGCTGGCATTCATGTCAACCTATTTAACTGCTAAAACACTCCCCAGGTATCCAAGGAAGATACAGAAGGTGAAAATGCAATAGGTTAAAAGGAACTGCTGGGTCCTTCATAGCAGTGTGTGGAAATTAGATGACAATGCATAATTTTAATTTTTATTATCATGCAATCCTTTCACTACATGGGACAATATTCAGGCAGCAGAAAGAGTTCTTTGACTGTGCTTCTCAGTGGGAGATTCTAGCTGTAACTCTGGATACTTCAGATTAGGTATCTCTGGTCTAAGGGATTTGTTTTGATTCCTTCTGTAGTCAACTGATAGATAAAGGCAGCTGCAAAGGGGTGATTCACCCCACCCTAAAATAGATGGAATGAGTCATCCCCAGACAGGCTTATCTCCTTCTGCTGATTATAGAGAGAGACCAGACAAATAGCTTAGGTAAGTTGACATGGCTTTTGTATGACTAAAATTAAATGAGTGGTATTCCACTCTGTAATCACAGAGGTCTTTAGGTTTCCTGGCTCAATGATTTTTCTAAGAGATAGTTTTTCCATTGTTCACTTACGATAAAATGATATCAAGTATTCTTGTCTATTTGGGAAAGTGTAGTCCAAACAGAGGTCTCAGCTTTCAGCACAATTAGCAGAAATTCCAGAAGGGGATAAATAGGGCTCCAGGCAGCTGGACCCAAAGAAAATCCAGGCCAAGTTATGTGTGCTTGATAGTCACTTAACAGGATGGGGAGTGTTTATTATTAGAAAAATGCCTTTTGCGGTCCCCCAGCACCACTTGCTGTAACAGTTAAGCAAACACACCATGAGACACTTTCTGCAAACACTGAACAAGGAAACTAACTGAAATGCTGGAAAATGAGGAGATGCCTAAAGTCAAGCCTTCTTCTACAGGCATTTTGTGTAGTGTCTGCACCCTAGTCCTTCCTCTCTTCTCCCTCTCCATCTCCCTCTCCTTCTCCCTCACCCTCTCACTCTCCTTCTCCCTCTTCCTTTCCCTCTCCCTCTCCTCACATTCTCTGACCTCCTGACAGAGGAGAGGAACAAGGTTTGCTGCAGCAGAGTAGAAATGTAGCCATATACCTCCTTAAAGCTTCAACATGTTTTACAGGATAATAAATAATGGCCCATTGCATAGCTCAGAGCAAGCTGCTAAAATCAAATGAAGTCAGTTTTGCTGAACAAGGTACAGAGTAGGATAGTCACAAGGGCAAAATGTCACAGCCCAGAAAAAATGTGGGTAGCGGGATGGAGAGGGAGAGCAGAGCTGGACCGAGGCAGAGAGCAGGACAGTGTCTTCACACTGCCAAGCACATTTCCTGCAGCATCAGTATCTGCTTTGGTTGCATTTTCCATGTGACATATGCCAAGGTGGCAGAGCCGTGCAAGGATAAAGCCTATGGACAGTGGCAATTTTTCTGGAGCCTGTGATGGAAATCAAATCCCAGCATAAGCAAAAGGCCTGGCGATTAGTTCTGCAAGGCACGCAGTGTAGGTATAGACTTGGACCCCAAGAAATAAGTGTAAACTGCTGCTTTGTGGTGTCTGGAGCACAAATGAAAACAAAGCTATTTCAACACAGCTGTACTGAAACTGGGGAGATCATACAGTTAAAATCTCCAACAGCTGCTAGAGCCTGATCCTTCCTGGAACAGCTGTAGTGACTTAAGGTGTTATCTCCTGTGATGAGGGAGGTGTCCATCACTCCCAAGAAAAGGAAGAGTTAAATAACAGTATCCCACGGTCCCAGAGCTCCCTGACTTGAGAGGCTTAGACCACCTGGTAGGTTGCTACATAAGGGAGCAATCCACTGACCAGTTGCAGCAGTAAGGAGTTAAAATCCTTGCTTCCCCTTTCTTTAGACAAATAAATCTTTCTGTAGTTGCCTTGAAGGAAAAGCAGGCTGTGGTATGTGGACTTCTGGGAGAGATTCATTCAGGCCACCCTTTGTGGTGTGGGGAGAAACCAGCATGATGAGGCTGCTGTGGGTCATCTCCTGCTCTGTGGGGTTTGGCAGTGGCTGTTCAGCTGCCTGCTCCTGTCGCGGCTGTGCTAGGATGTGATGTCCCACATCTGAGGGAGATGGGCTTGTCCATGCCAAGTTATTCTGTATTTACCTTCCCATTCCTGGAGACTGTGACTTGCCAAGAAAATGGGTCACTGAAAAACCTCATGGAACAGGAATACAAGACCCATGAGAAAAAAACAGCAGAATAATGAAATAAATGAGTTAATAGCTCTTGGAGCTCCCTTTCCAGCAGTGCTGGGTGTGCCTTCCTATTTATATTTGACTGTGTTTTTCTCACACCAGAAGGACAAGTGGCACAGACTTTGCTGTTCTGTGGAGGCACCAAGGAGCCTGACAGAGTCGCATCCCATGGAGCTGCTTACAGGAGACTGCACTTTCTGTTGAGAGGTCCCTGTCTGAACAGTCCCCCTGTATGTCTCCTACTGAGGTTGCAGAGGAAAGGCAACAGAAAAGCACTCTGTGCTAACACTTTAATGCAGAGGGTTGTTTCGGAAACTGTTGTTCCTGCCAAGTGCAAAAAAAGGCATTTTACCTAAAGGAAATGATTCCTGCCAGACAACGAGCTATCGGATCCCTTCCAGATGGAATTTGTACTTTGAAGCAACAGTGTGCCCTGAGGAACCACGTCACAGAGCAAGAGGCACCGACCTTGGAGGAAGCAGAAAAGTTTGTGTGGCTCCTGCATGCCTGCTGCAGATCAGAGACACACGAAGTTTTTGTGGACAAGGTCGATGCCAATACAGTGATAATACCTAGAGGCACAGAAGAAGGCACTGAAGGGCTAAATGCTTTTCAAAGCAATTTAGTTTCTCCGAAGAGGAAACAGGAGTAGTTAAATAAGTTATGGGTACAGGCAGGAGTCCCAGGTACAGGAACAACATATAATGGGGCAGTAATTGCAATTCCAAATGCTATGAAACCCAGGAATATAAAAGTGATGCTGATACCAGCTTTATGCACCATGCTGCAGCATTATGTGTCCTGACGCAGCCGTTTCCTGCATCATCTCATTGCACTGCTGCTGTCTCGGAGCTGGAGTTGCACTGGGCCACCCTGCTCCCTGAGGTGGCAGCACTCCTCCCTCTTCCCTGCAAAGAGCTAGAGTGCGACAGGGCTGCCTGCATACTGTGGAGCCTCAGAGTGGGTTTATGCCCTGTTTGCAAGGGAGGTGTAGGAAAAAAAGGCATCTTTCATAGTAAGCTGCACTGTGGAGTGATAGTCTTGGGGATATGTCTTCATTTGCATGGTAAATCAAATCACAGGGGGAGCAGAAGTCTTGTGACTGTCCAAGAGACACGTATGCACAGCCAGCCCTGACCCTCACTGGCTCTTTGTCCAAGAGTGGTGGTATCATGCTACGAGGTGAATCATAGAGCTGGTTTCCTTTGTTTTTATGAAAGATGCAAGTGGTATTGCCCGTGGCTGTTACATGATCTGCTTCCTCTTTAAAATGTGCTTCCAAAACCAACATTCCTTCCTTATTATTATCTCTTTTCTCTCCTCTCCCCTTCTTCCTAATCCCTTCTCCACAGACTGGTCATTTGTCACTGTTTTTTCAGAGCGTATTCCCCATCAAAATCTCTTCCACCGGAGGTGGAGAAAAGGGGCTGTAAGTGTCCTACATACCAGTCCTCAAGACTTCATAATGCCTTGCACAGACCAGTTGTGGCTACCCACTCCAAAACTTTCCATAGCCCCTCCTGTCTCAAAACACATGTCTCAGGCTCTTAGGTGGGCCATACAGTGACTTGTAAATGCCAAGAAAGCTTAGCATGGGTTACTCTTTCCATCCATCACTTACCCCGGCTTGCCACACACTGAGCAACTGGTAGATTTTAATCAGAAAAACCACCTCATGACCTCTATTTGGTTTTAATTTTGCAGGACTGAAATTACCAGCAGAATGCTGTGAATAGACTCATGTAATTTTTATGGGAAGGCACTATGTGGCCTACTAATTTTGACAAACTTGATCATACACATTTAACTCAAGCACTTTACTACAAGTTTTTATGTAAGTGTTCTCAAACAGCTGAAGGCAGAGAGGTCAGGAGAGTCTCATCTACCTGAACTTCAGGTCAGCCTTAGGATAGGGCAGTTTGTCAAGCAAAACAGGGCAGGGAGAGGAAGAAAATCAGACTGTACACAGACTAGTTCTGCTGTGGTTTTGGTCTCTTAGGACTAATTAGCTCCACTGAGAGTAGGCAGAAAATAGCTTTAATGTACACTGCAGCTGCAAGCAGTGTAGGTACAGAGTGAGGAACAAGGAGTTGCCACTGCTCCTTGGTAGTCCCATGCCTGAAGCCAGTTGCCATTGCTCATGGCTAATGTCCGGAGTGTGTTTTTACTCATTTCCCTCTAAACAACTGCCACCAGTAGCAAAGAAATGTCCTCAGGCAGTACATGGAGGACAAAAAGTCAAAGACTCATGCTTAAACCAATTCTGTGCCTGCATTTGCTTCAGAGGAATCACCTCACCCATTGCCCTCAAACCAGAGTACAAAGTTTTGGACCTTTGGGACTACATCCTGTTTCCTGGGAAGTCAGTGACTAATCCCCCAGGAATGGATGTGGTGGGGGACTGCTGCTGCATCCTCCTGCTGCCTCACAGTTTACCCTGATGATGAGCTGAGCAAGACTCTGAGGAACAATTGAGGAGCTCCACAATAAGCACACTTCTTTGTGTTGCCCAGTAACTGTGCAAATGTTGTTTCTCATCCTGAGCCTTCCATCCACCCTTGGCATCCTGAGCCCCTCACCTCTGGCTAAATTGATAAAGTATCACTGAGATGCTGGATGAAGAGTGATCAGAGAGACACCAGGGAAAATGATGGAGTGAATTCTCCTTGCAATAAAATTTGAAATTTCCTCTCAATGAGAGCCCTAACTCTTTCTATCCTGGAAAAGAAGTGGCCATCAGGACCTGCATGCTTTCCATGGTGGAGATTGCTGAGACTGTCAACTGGCTTGCTCTAATGTATGAGAAATGAGAGCAGAAAAGTGGGAAGACAAAACTTGCTTCATACTGTCTCTTATACCCTTCATACCTAGGGTCTTGAATTCATCTAAAATGGGATTTAAAGCTCAGATTTCACTTCTTAGGGGAGAGCCAGGCTAAACCACCCATCCCCTTTAGCCTTCCTTCTGAGGCAGTGTTGGAAGTAAGAGTCTGCATGTCGGAAAGCCCCTTGTGCTCCAGCAGTGACAGCAAAGGCTGGAAAACCTCCCCATTCCTGGAAATCTCCTCTCAGCTCCAGCAGCCCCAGGCTGGAGGGGTGAGCCAGAAATGACCAGCATTACACTCCTGGAAAGGCCAACCAGCCTGTGGAACCAGGCTGTGAAGAGCATTGCAGTCCGTGGGGGAGAGCCATGTACGCTGCAAAACAGCAGGGCTGGGAGCTGCAGGATGGTAAAGGACAGTAGGAGAGGGTGGTGGAGAGAAGCCTGGGATTTTTCTGCAGGGAATAATCCCGGAAAATGAGGATGACTGAGGGGACTTTTTTCCTTCCTCCCCCAGCCTCCTGTGTGGGACAGGAGTTACCAGGGGTTAGCTGAGATGCGGGGGACCAGCACCTGCTTCCTTTACACTTTACCTTTGTCTATATAGGTATATTACTGTCTGGAAGAAATGTCTTCTGCATTCCAGACAGGGATAATGAAATCCATTCAGTGCTGGGACAATGGGGATGACAGGTAAGGTTTCCCAGGTGTCCCAAGCCAAGGCCTTGGCTGTGCAAGGCAGCAGCCCAGCAGTTCCACACCATTGCCATATACCCTTACACACAGGAACTGGCTTCCTTCAGCCTCTTCCTCCTATCACCCACTGCCCCTTCTCTTCTCCTCTGTCCAGTTCCTGAGGGAACCAAAGTGCATTTAGGAAGATGCAACTCATCAGCCTGGGACTTGCTCAGAATATTTAAAATCACTTTCTCCTTAGGATTTTTCACATCAAATTGATTTTATAAATGTTTTGACCTCTGCATACCACTGATAAACTCTGAAGACTGCTCCCCTCCTCCCTCTACCCTTACTGTAAATATCTTGCAGATGCTCTGCTCATTTTTCTTCTATTATAGCCAGCTGGCAACTTTGTTGGCATGCCAAAGAATTCCAGTCCTCTTAAAAAAGCAACCTTTTAGACTTTAACTCTGGATGTTTTCTCACCAATATGCCAATCAGTTGATTTTTTTTAGATTTCTATTTAATTTTGCTGTTAGACCAGAGGACAGGAAGTGTAATCAAGAATAAGCATCTTCAAAACCTACTGTCCATGAGAATATTAAACAGATGCAGCTGAAAAACATTATGGAAAGGGCCAAGTGAATTTCACAGAAGGTTAGTGCCTTCATACAAAGTACTTAAACCAGTCTATAGCATTTTATTATATGGATAGAATTTTCTATTAAATTCCTTAGGTGAGGCTAAAAGTTCACCTGGAATGATCTCATTCAGTATTGAATTTTCATTTCTTGGGTATCTCCCAGACATTTCCAGCTTTGTTTCAATATAATACTATTATTTTCATCCCTATTAAATGCTTTTTCATAGAAGAAGTGAAGCAGCTAGGAGGATCTGTTAGGTAGTACCACTGTAGGCATCTGCATGCACAACTGCATTAAGTCCATGAGGCTGACATCTGAGGAATGCACACAAAATCACAGGAAAAATGTGCTGGACACAGTTGATTTGGAGCCCCTGTGGTGCTGTTTGCTATGCAAGGAAGAGAGATGGGGAGAAAGGAATTCAGTTCTGTCTATGTCAATGGTAAGAAGAACAGATGAAGCATAGAGGAGAATGGTTTAAGGCTGGTTCAGTATAACTTGTCTTTAACAGAGCTCATTAGTTGCACAAACCCAAACACACAGCTTCCAGGCAGCCCCCCACAGGCAGGGCAAGACTACTTCCACTCACCATGCACCACACAGGCACATGCCCAGAGCAACAGCCTGGTCTGAAGGAAGCCAAGGTAAGTCTGTGGTTTTCAAGCATTCCCAAGATTTGTTCCTCTCCCATCACCGCTGTGTTATTCCCACACAGCAGCCTGAGGAGCACTGAAGCAAATTGCAATGGGCAATGCCTTTTTTTTCCTTTTCCACATACACTTTTAGCATAAAGGAGTTCCTTGACCTGCTCCAACACGTAACTTCACATATGGCACCATAAACAGTTGGTTTAGCATGAGTAACAGGGAGGTGTGAGGATGACACAACCAGGAGCATGGGTATGAACCGGTTAGGCAGGTGTAGCTGTTGGGAAAAGCATCTACAAAGTTTGGCTCAGAAATGGTGAGGTTGATCTGCAGGTAACAGGGGAAAAGACAGAAGGGGTAATAATGTGAAGATCAGACAATGTGAACATCAGTCCCTTTTGAGTACAAAGTCAGGAACCCAAAGAACAAGAAAGGAAAATCAATGAGGTTCAAGGAGCACCAGGAGAGGATGAAGCAGTGAAACTGAGGAAAAACACCATTTTGAGGGTGTATCTGATGAGCAGAGTGGAAGGAGCAGAAGCCAGATTGATGGCATGTCCAGACAGTTCTGGAAGAGACAAATTTGAAATGAAGTTACAGATTCTGTTTCTGAGGAAGAAGTGATTGATTTGTGCATCACCATTACTTTTATCCAGCCTGCCAAGTGAAAGGTTATTTGCTGTCACAGCATGATTCAAGCATTATCAAGGACCAGACCTGGGAGACATAGTGAAATACATCGAATAGTTGTGCATGACTCACTTGAATGTAAAAAATCCACTGGTAAAAAATCCAACTCTGGATCAAAATCTTTGTGGATGTTCAAGTAAAAACTGCTTTTACTACTGCCCCTTGCACACACAGTATTTCCACCTTCATCTGTCCCCTCCAAATCCCCTCTTTTCCTTTGACTCACAAGCTGGATAAACAGGCAGTCACAGCCAGCCAGGAGACCAAGAGATATAGGAAATCTGACTGACCAGCTGGCTACTGACACCTGGCAAGTGAGAAGGTTAAAGAAATGGATTCACAGGCCACATGTGCAGAGCCAGGCTGAAACACAGTTGAGTTACTTGCTTCCACTAGCTCAGCACCACCTCTGAACCACAGCCCGATTCATCAGCTTCTGACAAACAAAACGCTATCTCCGAATTCTCCTGGGATTAATCCAACTCTTGCTGCAGTGTCAGCATACAGACACCCTGCCTGTCCTCGCCAGCATTGGCCCTAACCCTCTGCGGTTCCTCAGGATGAGTCCCATCCCAGCCTAATCAGCTTGATCAGACTTTCTCTTTCCCTTCACAACCAGTGTCAAATCCAGTCAAGGTCTGAAAGCTTGAGTTACCCAGCAAACAATTACCCACCTTTGTTCATTAACCCATCCACACCTTAATGCAAAGATGCCTCCCTCCCAACTCTGACCACACAGCTCCTACTTTAGTACTTTCCTATTTTCTCCTTCCAGACCCAGTGCAAACTGGGTAATAAGCTCAACCGGCTTGAACTCTAGTCTTTTGCAGTGATGTCTTCACCTGGGATGCAGGGAAGTCCTGCAGCTCACAGCAAACTGGGATGGAGGCTGCATAGTCAACGAGCCCAGTGGTGCAACCTGCCTTATGGCAGAGTGTGAGATCTCCAGTAGCAAACAAAAACCAGTAAACAAAATAGAAGTGTTCTACAGTGAGTACATAGTAGAGTGCAAATGCAGTAGAGCTGAGAAGGATTTTCCCTTGTATATTTTGCTGCATGGAGAAGGAGGAGTTGGAGGGAAATATAAGACAGTGACCTTTCTAACCAACAAGGACAGGAGCCAGGATCTCTACAGAGCTTGAATATCGCAGTCTCGATTAAGCCATGGAGCTTTTCCATGGGCATTGAATGGCCTGTATAGCTAGAGAGCTGCAACTGAGGGGACAGAATGGAAACTTGTGTCTCATCTGATCATCCGGTTGCTGAAGCAGGGGATGCCAGCATGCATGTCCCAGGATCTGCAGTACAGAGCAGGCCAGAGGAATTACAGGTAAAGGACAGACCAGCGAAACAATGAAGGAGATTTTCATTTACTTACCATAACCTTGTTTCCAGCCTTATAATGCAAAGCCAAATCCTGTTTCTCCCTGAGTAAACTCTTATGCTGTCTTTATCCTTGCATTCCTCTGCATCTGGAGGTGGTCCAAGTGGGACTCTTGGATTTGGTGGCTTTTTTTTTCTGTTTGAGACAACTAATGTAAATAAAGCACTGTGTATCATCCCTGTCTTGAGTGTTTGTACTGTGACATCTGTTTAGCTTCATAAAATACAAGGACCCTCCCTTGACTCCTTCAGCCTGAGTGAAATGGGAAGTAGACATCATGGCAAATAAGTTAGAGAAAACTGTGACTGTATATACATAGACATACTCAGTCAGGGCCCTCATACATTGGGACCTGGTCCTTATCAGCCCACGGGCACATAACCAGGTAGTCTGCAAAGTTGCTGGGACACAGACACACAACTGCAGAGGCCACAAAAGTTGTTTCATGATTACATGACTATGTGAAATTGCACCTGTACTTACTGAAAACCTGACTAGTAAATGAGGTTCAGTTTGACATAGGTCTACGAATGTGTATAGAAAAGCCAGAAACTTCCTAACCTACATGCATATGCAAATTAGGCTCTCAGGCCACATATTGGAGTCTCTAATACAGGTTTTACTATAGATAGCTGTAAACTTTTGACATTTGATCTATTATGTTGGACCCAACAGAGTTATTTCATTCCTAAAAGGAGTTTGTTTGTAGAGCAGAAGTGAGATGAATCACTTTGGTGAATGAGGGTTTGCATGTCTCTTCACTTCTCCTGTCTCTTATCCCATCAGGTCCTCAGAAGCTAATGATGATTTTAGCCTGTACTGGCCAGACACGATCCCCATAAAGATATTGAGGTAGTTGTGCACTGCCGATGCAGCTACCATCCAGATGTCCCTATTTGTTCCCAGTAAGGCAAAGTGTAATAGAAGTCCTGTGAAAGTTATTCTGCTCTCATTGAGACAACAATCTTCTGAAAGAAATCTGTATCTCTTCTAAATCCCCACAAATTTATGATCTTAAAGGTCTTTTCCAACATAAATGATTCAATGATTCTATGATTTTATAACTTACAAAGGGAAAAAGAAGCATAAAGCAAACATACCTTTAAGTGACCTGGATATGGGCCTCACCAAAAAGCCTAAGATGCCTCTGTGGTCACAAGAACAATTTTCACTCCATGTTTCTGGACTTCATAATACACCACCAAAAGCACTCAACATTGGGAAAGTAAGATCTCTCGATGGAAATATTATAGACTTGTAATTTGCTTAGGCAGCAGTTTCTGTAAAAAGATCTTACTATTCTAAGGAAATGAAAAACGTATGTTTTGTGTTCATATAGAAAGCACAACCATTAACAGAGAAAGGCCAGTAAACAGCGTAAGTGTTACAGCAAAAGTCTTGATGCAGTGCTATTTTAAGTCCAGTTGGAAGCAAGAAAAGACTGCTCAGCGGAAAGACTGTTACAGACTTTTATGGACAAGACATTTAGCTTGAAATGTAATGGACAGCATCATCAATATTAAGTACTGAAGCTGGTTTAACTTTAAGATGGACTTCACTTTGGGCTTGCATACTGTTGCCATTTACACAAGGGTAATTTTTCCTTGTCATCAGAGTTGTAACTCATAAGGTGCAAATCAGAACAAAATTTGTCTTTGGCCATACTAAATTGTTACGATGCCATTAAAATAGCAAGATCTGCGGAGGGACATTACCTTCACCTTACCCAGTTTGCCAGATACTGTTGCAGGCTAGAGGAACATTTTACCCAAAGTGGTAGAGGGCTTGTTTTTTTCCAGGACACCCTTTGGGTTACAAGCCAAAGGTACAGGATATATCTACTTGTGGGGATAGCTACTTGTTCGTAGGATTTAATTAGTACACACTGAAGGGAAAAACCTCAGTGGACATCTCTGAGTGAATGATACAGGTTGTATTGCTGACAAAGTTTAAAAGCAGAAGCATATAATTGTGCACACTTAATTGGACTTTAAAATACTTTGAAGTGTGCCAGATGCGCTAATATATACAGAATCATTATTCTTCTGCTAATAAATCCATTAGCTATCTATGAAACAATGAATTCCAAGTAGCCATCGGCCACCATTAAATGGTTTTATAGAGGAAAAAGTATTTAAACAGAAATAAGATATTTGAGGTATAAATCTATCTAAAATAACCGATCTTGGAAATGTTTTGAGCACTCACATTAAAAATATTTTGATTTTAAATTTTATCTTGCATCCAACACCTCAAAATAGAGTCACCCAAGGTCATTATTTAATAATGACAAACTTGGTTTCAGCTATTTGCAAATTCAAGCTATGTTGCTTAGACTTGAAATTAAATCCATTTGCAGTTTCAGCATGTCCAGATCAAGGGTTTAGATCTGGTCTTTTTTTATAGAAAGTGGTCCAGCTGAAATGCTTTGAAAATAACTGAAATACGCCTGAGGTCAGAGTGTTGGTGAGGATCCAGGTTTCTGATTCTGGCTCCTCTCTAACTTAAACCCTCTATTTGATGAACTTACTCAGAATAACAAAGGGTGAAGGCTAAATGGGCCTGTGGTCATACCTGGAAAGGGAAAGAATTTATTTTTTTTTAACGTGAAGAATTATGTTCATCATACTAGGAACTGACAGACTTCTACAATTTTTGAGTACTACTGTGTCAAGAAAATGGGAGAAGCTGAGAATTGTGCAGTCTTTCTAATGAAGGCTATCTGACAACTGAAAATCATCTTAAGCAGGAATTATCTAACTGCAATATTCTCAGCTAATAGTGAGTACATTCATGTTAGACAGCTAGTGGTTTTGAACAGCAACTCCCTTGCACACCCCCACAGCCCTAGGCAGAGTGTTGGCCAGGGCCATACTGACGATGAGTTTCCCAGTTCACAAATCCATGGTGCCTGACCAGAGCAAAGCAGGACGAGCTGACCTGCCGTGTGAACTTTTCACGGCTGTTTCTGTGATGTCTGGACCCTGTGGAATGTGAAAGTTTCCTGTTTCACCAGTGTACCATGACTTGCATTTTGGGCTGAGAAACATGTAAACATAATTAGATGGCTGGCAGCTAAAATTCCCTTTGAAAATGCAGTCAAGTTCTGTGGCTTTCATTTCTATTTTATTTGGGACAGATTAATCTGATATTGCTTGAAACTAACTTGCCTATTGCCTTAAGAATTTGGGAATTTTCCAGCACACTGTTTATGCATTGCATGTGCCTGTCTGTCCAGAGTAAAGGTAAGGCAAAATTTGTGTGATTTTCACAAGTTCTGATTGTCAATGATCAGAAGATGCAGTGTGTCATTTAGCTTCTTTCTGGTTTTCCTCCCAAGTATCAAGATACACAGCTTTTAAATACCCACTAGCAGCAGGGTCTAGGCTTTCATAACTCAAAAACCATATGTATTTCCCAGCTGAGGGTGATGGGCTGAAAACAGTTATTCTGCTCCCAAAGCAGCCTCCTACTCTATCAATGCTGCTGTTATCTGTGGTGGGGCTGAAATCAATGTGAGGCCAATACACTATTGATCACCTTCTGGGTAGGCATGACAAGACGCAGAGCCTCAGGGGCTGTAGGAAAAGGGACTAGCAAAGGGCAAGGTCTGTATCTGAAGGTCAGCAATTTCCTCCTGCAATTAGACAGACACAAAAATACCTGATTTTGCTAGAAACTACCAGACAGGCAACTCCCTTTTCACCCAGCTCCCCAGGGTCAGGTGTGAGATGCAGACTTCTGGTGTCACTGCTTTTTACATTTCTCTTAATGTACGTTGAGAACGCTGGAACTTCTAAGGACTGTAAGAGCAGTTCTCCAAGGCAGGACTCTGGAATCAAATCAGGATTTACCGCGTGATAGGGAAGGAGTATCACAGGCAGATTGATTTCAACGCATCAGGATTTTCAGTCTATGGAGCCTGTGATTGCATTGAACTGACAGAAAGGCTTTTCTAAATTGCTTTTCCAGGACATCAAGGAAGGACTTTTAAAAAATAATATGCACAACGAGGATATACTAATTTAACTTCAGTCTCTTGCAGAGCACTCATACATGAGCTCTAGAAGCCAGCCTGTGAGAACTGCTTGATGACTGTTGCCAGGGATGTGCATCAACACCCGCAAAATCCAGAAGAATGACCTTCCCTTATTTTTAATGCTTTTGTTGCATAGTACTTTTCCTTTTTGTGGCACTACATTCAGCAGAAATGCCATATCTAATGTTTTATTTAATCTTTAACATCCATTTTCTCCTTTCTATTTGTCAATTCTGCACACATACTATGTCTGCAAGCCGTTTGTCTTAATGCTGAAGATGAGCTCCAGCTCACTAGTTAACTTGGGAATATGTACAGTTACTGGTTATGGCCAAGGTTATTTGCTTGAGCAATTATCAAACATCAAGAAACACTTCCTGGTAAAAAAGCACAAAACTCTTTTGACCTCATCAAGCACACATTGCAGGAGTATGTTTAAGAAAAAAACAAGCAAAACCAAGGCAGAAACCAGTTGCTGTGTAAAGTCTATGGTGAGTAAGACTGCATCAGCTACAGATTTTTGTCCAAAAGATGGAAGGGTCTAACTTCTGGGAGAAGACTTTGCATCCACACTGGGTATAAGGACCAGTGAGGAAAAATCAGCAATTAACCACACCTGGAAAACAGCTCCCTCTGGGCTCCGGCACCACATAATATTTGCATTAGTAAACTAACCATGGCTGAAACACTGGATGAAATCTTTTGTTTTGCTTTGGTATTTGCATGGCTTTGGCCTGTGCTAACAAAGGTATGTGGCAGACTGTGCTCACCCTTACGCAGGTGTTGACACCCGGTGGCTACCAACCCAACAGGCAGCTTGGCCATCAGCTGTTTGGGGTACAGCCCACTGTTAGGCATGCAGTGATGATAGGATGCTTGGTAAAGACACAGACAGCCCAAGGGAATGAAATAAAGTGAGGTGTTTCTAACAATGGTAGGAATGCATGACTATGTGGATATGACTAACCTTTCTCCTGTAGTTGTATTACTATTTTAAGAAGAACACCTGTAATGAGAGGGAATGAGAGAAATCAGGGGAGGAAAAGGAGGAAATTGAAGTGTGTAAGAAAAATATATAAAGAAGGGACAAGGAGCCACAAAGAAAAGCCATGAAACAAGATCAGACAGAAAAATAAGAAAAAAAATTGAAAGGGACCATCTGAAAAACAGAACAACAAAACCAACAGAAATAATAAATTCTGAATCTCTTTTTAGTGCACACTTATGAATGGAGATGTAATTTTTATTCAAAAGACCATTATTTGTTCTTTCACGCCCAGAAAACAATCTTCCACACCTGCTTTGTAATATATCCTTGAAGTTCATTCAATACAGTTACACTCACAAAAAGGCTGCAATAAATTTCTGTTTATGTATGCACATAAAATATTTGCTGTAAATTTTCTGATTTTGCTGACCTGATAAATTTTAAGGAGGTTGAAAAGTTTAACACAAACTACACATTTTCAATCTTCTCCCTCACTCTCTTCCTTTGCCCCCAAAATTTGTTCTACATATTTTCATTTAAAGTTCAGGTTGACTATGCTGTATTCATAAACTGAACATACCCACAGCTCAAAAATACACACACAGCTCTACTTTTAGGGCAGAGTTACACATATTTCCTATTTATCCTTGGTGGTAAGGCCAGCAAAAAAAGCCCCCATTGCATATTCCACCCTGGGACGAGGGCCCACAGCTTCCCCAGCTGAGCTGATACAATTGCTTGGGAGGCCATGCTCTACACATTTTTCAAGTATTTATGGAAATTATCTAGGTAAAACCCTCCCTGCTTTTCAAAGGCGGAATGTTTTTTCATTCCAACGTGGAAGTTTTACTGAAGTATGAACTTCAGGTTTTCATAACTGACCCAGATCAGGGTTATCACTAGCTTAAGGGTTTCCAAACACCCTCTCCCAGCCCCTTCTCCTCCTTTCAGGCCACTAGCAGTCTCCAAAACCTTGTAACAGACACAGAGGGATCTTTTATTTGAGGATGTGCAGGAGAATTTTCTGATGCAGGCCCTAGCTAATATAATATCTATTCTGCTTATCTACCTAGGATGAAAACTTCAGGAAATCCCAGTCTAGACCCAAGTTCCTAAGGAACTTCTTTTTGCGGACAGAAGAAGAAACACCATTTGAGTGATGTCTTTGCAGCAGTAAGAGAGGTTGTCCAGTGTTACCTA
Source organism: Brachypteracias leptosomus (assembly GCA_013401335.1). Lineage (NCBI taxonomy): Eukaryota > Metazoa > Chordata > Aves > Coraciiformes > Brachypteraciidae > Brachypteracias > Brachypteracias leptosomus. Next base: position 65,215 of record VYZX01016084.1, on the reverse strand, counting down.
TTGTTACTCTCATGTTTTTATTCTTACTTTTAAAAACATTTCTAGAGCATTCAGACAATAATCACACAGTTACCAAGCGTTCCTATCTCCCAGGTTGTTACTGCTCAAAAACAGAGCAGGCTGGGGTGGACAAGTTGTATCTCACAGAATTAAGTTATTCAGAGCTTCTGAATAGCAATTCTTTTTGTCAGTGACCTGGGTATGAACATGAAGTTTCTGTTCAAAATCTGCTTTGAAAACCACCAATGATTATAAACACAAAACAAGGCTTTCAGACTCAAATTGACAGCCTCTCACACAATTTTCCCTCCTATTAAAAGGCTTATTCATGATTTTCCGTATGCATCCCATTCAAAGGTAGCAAGGAAATGAAGTAAAGAACATTACTATATCTTTATTCTCTTACTGTTGCAAAAATGCTGTAACTTTTAGACTTGTTTGCAAACAAACAAAAAGATAAAGATCTATAGAAAAAAATGTAAAGATGGATGGGTTTTTATAATTTTAAGTGACTGCCATGAGCATTCAATCTCATCGTAAGTGTTAACTTACTAAGTTAATCTTTTACCCAGTTCAGTAACTTGCACCAGCTGAAGCTCATCCCCTGGATGGTTAGAAAGATATCCAACCACTCTTGAAAATTTCTTCCTGAATTTGTGCTGAATTCCAGGGCCCAGTAACCACTTTCCTCTAATGCTCCATCACATCTGTCTGAGATATTAATGTAATTTATAGCAATTCAGAGATCCCCTTTCATTGCCAGAGCAATGTAAAGAAGGTTTAATATGAATGCAGCTGAGTTCCAAATAAATAAATAGAATTGCAAATATACATAAGTTCACCTATAGCTACCTCATGAGCTGGTGAGGAAGCCCAGTGGCAGACTGTGTTCTGTCCAGTCCTGGAGACCATTCCCACTTTGGCCTGATAGACAGTGGGAATTTATCATTAGCTTTAGGACTTTGTTCACATTTGTTTGACCTTCAGGGCATGCTCTAGTGTTCTTCTGCTTTCCCAGGTAATTAATGAGGGGAAATAAGGAAGACTGGACTCCAGGAAGATAGTATGTTTTGAACAGTGATATAGCTTGGATAATAGGTCAGATGAATTGATAGACGTAAGCTTTCTTTTTTCTGGTTCTCTGCTCTACAACATATTGATTCTCATTGTAGAGGTACTCAGGCTTGGGTACAAATGTAGATATATTTATTTAAAAGTTTTCTTTAAAAGGATCAATCCATGACCAGCAGCTTTAGAAAAACTGAATCTCATCATTGAAGCTGCCCTCTTTGACACAGTACCTGGGAAAAAAATAAGGTTGGAGAAAGAGAGAATGGGGGATGAGAGAGAAGGAGTGTTGAACAAGAGCGGGAGAACAGAGGCAGAGGGGAGCAAAACACACAGGGAAAACAAAACACGGGTCATAGAAGAGTGCGAAAGGTTGAAGGGGAGGTGCAAGGAAGAAATGCAGACAAAGAGAGCAAATGGGCTGGAGACTGAAAGACAAAAGATGTGGGGGATTGTGAAGGGAGAGAAGGAATTAGAGGAACCTATTTCATCAATCATTGTCATTACTAATGGAAACATTTTTAAAAACCTGAAAGATGCAGCATCTTCTCAAAAATTTACATGTGTAGCATGGGAAGGTTTTGAACGCAGGGCATTTCTTTACATGCACGGCTATGAAACCCAAATTGTCCTCTGATCAGTGAAGGAAACTGTCAGCGTAAATGATGTTTAATGGCTGATCTTGACACTAGTAAGGATTTCCTGCACACTTGATTTATAGCCCCAAGGAGTCTGTGAAAGAATCTTATACACTGAATTCCCAGTTTAATCGACACGGCCTCAATATTCAATAGAAACATTTCAAGTTCTTCGTATATTCTTCTTTTAATGGATTTAATCTCATCTCAGAGCAGTAAAATCTTAGGATATGTTCCTACTGATTAAAATTTAAATTAAATTTAAATTGATCTTATTGATTAGCTGATCTACAGAGTCTAATCCTGCCATGACCTAGATATTTGATGAGAAGCACTCACTCTCTTTTACACATCTTCAGATCACTTTTGTAACAGTGAAAGGAAAAGCTTAGATTGATACATTTTCCTGAAATAAAAAAATTGAGGAATATGAATATGTTGGAATGCTTTCAACTAGACATAATACATATACTGTTACAGGTTTTAGCTATTTTTGACATTTATGCGTTTCAGCCCTTTCTCATATCTGTAATCTGTTTTATTTTAATAGAACTTTTTGCGTGAGAAGAAGCGATCTGAGTAAGTAAATTTTTCCAGGATTGACCACTAACTGCTTTTAGTATGGTTATCAACACTGGCCATCTGTGTTTTTTCATTTTAATTCTGTAAATGAATGCTTGCCCTTTGAGAATTTCAAGGACCAGGAAGTAGCAATAAACTTCTTCTGCAGCTCCAGACTGAATACTCCAACAATTATTAGTTGATGGGATATGCAGTAAAAAGAATTCTTTTTGACAGTACAATTTATAAGCATAATTTCCTTTCACTAACAAGTATTAAAACATTTCTGTGCAAGTATTATAGCATTTCTGTGTGTGGCTGGCTTAGCTCTGTGCTTAACCAGTTTTGAACTGGTCTTTTGTGAAGCAACCTAACCCAAAGAGAAAGTACATAATCAGATAAGTAGCTCTGTGTTAATGGTACATCCTAACTTTGGATTATTAGGGTTTCCACTTACTTTTATTTGGTTTTAGAGATTGTAAATTCCAAGCCTGTATTTTGTAGTTGTAAGCAAGGAGAATTAAAAAGCTGCAACCAATGAAAAGAAGGACTCCAATCTGCCATCTATATTGGTATGGCTGGAATGCTGGTAAAGGATATATTCATGATCTTATGATTCAGTGCTTACTCAGCTCTTGTTAAGGCTCCCATAATTAGTTTTAACAATGAAATAATACCTAAGGATCCAATCTATATGCTGGTTAATGTTATTGGGAGCTGTAACCATGTAAATGGAAGCAGATCTGGCTCCAGGACCAGATACCTACTTAACGTTAGCTGAAGGAAAGACAACTAAAACAGTGAAAGTGTAATTGGATCCACTTTCAAGGAACTTCACATGCAAACAACATAAATCGTCCTTATAAATGTAAATGTAAATGAGAAGACAATCCATTGTATTAATTGGCACAAAATTAAGACTTTTTACTTTTCACAACATTCTTGACTAATAAAGATCCTCATGAAATAAAAAAGTTGATGTTAATAAACATCAATAAACTTCATTCCCACATATGTAACAAAGCCCACGAAGCAGAACACTGTGCTAATGAGACTACACTGGGACTGAGCACAAATTGACAATAAACTGAAGAAAGAGAAGAGACTGTTCTCTAACCATCCAGGAGAGGAAAAAGTGGGAAAAAACCCCACCCAGAAGTATAAACAGTGACTAGTTGTATCATTTTTCTCACTGATTTCATGTATTAATTGCAACATAGTTAAGGATTTTTTAAAAACCAAATAGTTCTATTAGCTCAATTACACCTTTTATGAGAAACATCACATTCTTTGCTAGCCTTCTGGACTAGTGAAGCATGAAGCCATTCCTGATGGACAAATGCTTCTTTAGATACCAGTTGTATAAAGCAACACATGCTACTTAGTAGATTAAATTCTGCTAAATACCAATGGCAATCTCACTCCATCTTGAGTTGAACTGAGACTTAAAAGGCCTATTGGCATGGCAAAGATTCAATTTAATTTGATACAGGTTTCATACACAGATACACATTGTGCAATCCTACCTCCTCACTTGCAGAGAGGGGATTTGGACAGGCATTTGCTATCATGTAACAAGATAAAGGAACTGTCCTGGTTCTCATTCCTAAATCAAGTTAAAGTAAACAAATTTTAAATAAGTCAGGAAGCTTTGAATGTGTCTACATTAACATTTTGGTTTGGTGTGGCTTAAGAGTGAATCTTCCAATGTGCTGGTTTGGCTTGCAGAGCAACTTTGGTGCATGTGAATTAGAATCAGAAGTTCCATCCCAGATGCCCATTAAACATGCTCCAACTCTTTGGGGCATGGGGGGTATATGGATCTAAATGAACGATGTGTGCTTTGGATATCCCCCCAACCTGTGTTGGGAACCCTTTCTCAGGGGACAAGACTGATCATTGTTTGAAGGAAAAACTCCAAATGGCTTACTAAAGCATGTTTAGACTGTTATCATTGGAGCTTGGAAGATGTCTCTCTCAGAGCCCTTCTATTCACTTGTATAAAATTCATTTCTCACTGAGGAAAAAAGGTCTGATTAGATGTATTCTGAAGGATGGCAGGTGGGAAGGTCAGGTTCCTGGAACTACAGCAGAGTTCTGGGAAGGAATGATGCTGAGCAGAAGAGGTGAAGGGAAGTTCAAAAGCTGCAAGAAAGCTCTGTCAGGAATAAAAGTGAAAATGAAATTTCAAAGGCAAGACTGCCATTCCCAAGGGAATTTCTCATTTCATGAATTACATTAATAAAGACTCTCAAAGCAAATGGACCTACTTGCTGTTCTGAGAAAATGAAGTGCTCCAGGATAGCTGCAAACAAATCTCTCAAAGCATGGAACATGTTGAAGGATGAAGTCAGTATCAGAGACTTTTCTTCACTAATCAGCATCTATCTCATTGCAATCAGCTACCAACTCACTTTGAAGAACACATTTTCTGCAACCTTTGAAGAACACATTTTCCAGATATAATCATTCTGAATGCCACTTCATATATAAACTGGACTTGCAACATCCAGAGGAACAGAGCAAAACATATGCAGGTTTCTGTCTGAACTTAAGAGTGTTTTAATGAAATAGTAAGAAAACTGCTTTGATCTCCATTGAAACTTGTTGGAGATTTAATGAGACAAAAAGAGGTATATGAAACAGAATAGTAGAGGCTAAGACTTTTGACCAGCAGGAATTAAATTCTGGATAGAGGACATATATGGGCCTGACTAATGACAGAAAATACAAATCTTTCCAAACATAAAAGTTTCAGCATCTTTATTTCAAATATTTACAATGAATAACTCCAACATACTTTAACACAACATTTAGCAAGCTGGTTCAGTTATGAGGCTATCCTCAGGGATAGCTCAATGGAGAAAATTATGCTGATGTAGAGTTTGGAAGAGAAAATTTGGCTTATTTGATAAAAGCGGGAAGGTGACCTATTTTTTTTTATAAAATAAGAGACAATGGTTTACAAGCCTTTCTGTGAGCCTTCATATCCACAAATGTTCTCAAGACTCTCCCATTCTTTGAATTTTCTAAACAAAACCCATTTGGTTTCACAAATGGTTGCAGAAACAAATGCTGAGAAAAGGCAATAAAAATTATTTTAAGGTACTTGGTATTTACTTCATTCCAACAAAAAACAACCATCTAATGTTCATAGAAATAATGTTTGCTGTATCCATCTGTCTCATCTCTCCAGTATCCAATTGCAGCTATACTTTTGTTATTCAATTACTTAAAATGGACTTGACAACACTCTTACTGCTAATATGCATGCACTGTTTATTTGCAAAACAGATTTGTGTTTTGAAATTGCAAAGTAAAATAAAATAGCAAGCAAGTATCCAAGTAAACAATTCTATTTCAGTTACTTTCTGTGTTTTACTATTACATTTTATTGTAAATAGTTCCATTCCTTCCAGTAATAATTTCAACCAGAGGCTATAGTTTCTTGGCTTTTATTTTTTAATGCAGTTAAAAATTGATTAATAAAGTGTATCCATATCTCTCAGTAGTTGTATTCTTCCTTCCAGGGCAACAGAAGGAAATAACTAGCAACTGACTAGAAACAAATGTTCATTTTTTAACATTTATTGATCTTTATTAAACCTAAAAGCTAAAGGAATGGTAAACACCACCAGACTGTCAGCCAGGCTCTCATTGTCGTGGCCTGCAAGAACAGACTCCAGTGACCAGGGCAAAAGCCAGCAGGTTCCAGAGTCAGGCTCCATATTTCTTCAGAGGTTGGTACTACCAGACTACTTTCTAAAATCAGAGCTTTCTGAAAAAGTTGCCACTCTTATTCTCATTTCTTGGACAGCAATTCAAACTGAAGAAAAGTTTGAAATGGAAAAAAATTATATGAGTGAATTGAAATCTTTACTTTCTGTTTATTGAAAGACAACAGTAAGACGCTCCAAGATGTTGCAGATCCCAAATAGGAGTTGGAGAAGTGTCTTACTTTTGGGAACTCGGCATACCATCAGTTATAGCAGCCCGTGGTTTCAGAGTGATTATTAGCGGGTTTGTGCATGGCTAGGCACCCCTCAGCACCAATGTGATCTGTCTTAAATCTGAGCACATCTAACCTGGCATCAGATCAGCACAGCCATCACACTGATGTGCACACAGAGTGCATTGCTGGGTATCCCTTGTATTCTGCTACACATTTAGCTGGTTAATGCACTCTGGAAAGGCTTCAAGCCCGTAGTGGGTTGCTGGCCCCCTCTCACAATCATGACCATTCATTTTGTTGTGTCCTTTTGCATTCTTCAGCTCCCAAATTCTCACCAACTGTGAAGAAAATGATTACTGTTTGAATGTCTTCACTCCCAGGTGCCAGTTCTTCAGGTGCAAGAGAATAAAAGTGGTTGACATACAAAGTCCTGGGAGACAAAATCCTCCTCTTCTCCCTATCAGACAGAGTCTATTTGGTGGGATAGTGCTGGTGATAGCTAGACCTGCCTGTTTGCCCAGCTCTGCACCTCGAAGGGGAGGAGAGGCAGAGGACTGCTTCCTGATGGTTCCTAGAAAACAAAGGCTTGTGGTATGCTTGGTGTAATTGGAAGGCTGTAGATGGGTATGTGTCAGGAGTATGTTGGGACTTTTGTTGCATATGTTTCTGTGATTAAGAGAGAAGAGTGAGATGTGACCTAGACTCAGTCACAAACACATGAATCTCCAACTGCTCATGAAGGATGGATGAGTGCATGGGAAGGAGAAGGCATGATCACCCTGCTGGTGACCACTGACTTTTTCAGAGTCCTCACTTAGGTTAACATGATCCTGTGAGCTGTTTCATGGCAGCAAAATTACTTCTTCGCTCAAGGCTAGAGGAACCTGCTAAACAGATGGAGTGAGGCTACTTTGGTGGTAGGCAATTAAATGTCTGGGACTGAACATTCAAGACAAAGAGCAGGTGCACAGTACAAAAGTGTGAGAATGGAAGACATTTCAGCCATGGTATTGTACAGAAATTCCATGTTGGAAAATTTCTACTACACAGAAGAAATTACTTTAAAGAAATAATTTTAAAAAGGTATGAATTATTTCTATTGAGTGGAGTGAATTTATACTGGTTCACAGCTCTAGAGAATGTGGCTTTGGCTTTTTTTAGCCTTAACAATGTCAAACTCAGATCTCATAACTTTATCAAACTCTGCCATATTTATAATCTTCTATGTACAATTGCTTCCTCTGTGATGTTTTGGTTTGTCATGATCTCCAAGAACTGGTACAGCATATCAAAGATTTACTCTTACTACTTTGTTTGCTACATATCTGACAGTAATTAGGTGCTTCAGTTGTAGAAGTCCTTATGCAAAGTCTGTCTGCTGGAGCAGGATGACGTAAGATTTTTATCTGTCTTTGTGCAAAGTGCAGAAATCTCCAAGGTCTCCACATTAGATCGCAAAGTCTTAACTTTGGACCCCATCCCACTTTCCAACCCTTTGATATTTTTTCTCGTGATCCAGAACAATGCTATAGCCATCCCTGAGAAACAAAAAGGAAGGTCTGATGCTCATTTACACCAACCCAAGCAAAGGCACAGGGCTTTGCATGCAAATATGAATAGTGATACAGGGGAAAGAAATCTTGGATTTCCCTTTTTTTTTTTTTTTAAACATGTTTTGATTTATACATAAAAAAGAAAGATCCTAAAGCCTCAAAATAAATGAAGACTCATAGGAGAAAAAATATGTTCTGAAGGTCTTAGTATTAGAGGAAGCATTTTAAAAAACCAAAACAGATGACTGACATAGTGAGATTCAGTTCTTCTGAAACTTCTTTTCCAAAAGCTGGAAGGGTGACAACAAAGATAAAATGCATATGAGACTTTGCACCTCCCCAACAAAATCAGCAGAAGAAGTTGTGTCATGGGAATACAGCGTGGGACAGAACTGAAGTTTCAGCTTGTAGATGCCAAGTACATTAAGAAATCTTGTAAGGAGCAAAGCCGTAAAAAATAAGCAGTTTGAAATGCCATTTGCAAGGTGCTTGGTTTCTCTGTAATGCAAATAGTCATATAAAATATGCAGGAATGTGGATTTCTTTATTTGAATGGGATGAGGAAATTGATTTACAAATTCTGAATGGAATAGAAACCTTAGAGCAAAAGTAGAGACAAGCAACTCCCTGCATGGTGTGGAGTAAATATGGTATGTAACTGCCTCTTTCTGTGGGAACTGCTTTGATTCTTATACTACTACAACATAATCAAGGTGCTCTCCAGTGTGATTGAATACTAAGGATTTTATTCTTTAGTGATCCTCAGATTAGTATAATCTTCTTGGTTGTGCCTGGGCTACTGGCCTTTCAGGACTTTCAGTCGTGTGCTTTCAAAGAGCCCTTTATATTTGCACAGGGGTGGAAGCCAGCTCTCCGCAAGGTGTGCTCTGCTTAGCCTCTAGTAGTGTCTTGGCTTCACACAGATGCTCCATCAGACCCATCAGACCGACTTATCAGGCTTTCAAGAAGTCTCAGTGCTCAAGCTTGCAGGGAAGGCTATAGGTTGTGCAGGGACTGAGAAGCAAGGAGTTTTCTCATGGGTAATCTTGGTCCCCAGCTGCATCTGTGGGGCCAAGCAGAGAGAAAATAATTCTCTCACTTGTGGAAGAACAGTGAAAAACTGAGCAAGCCAAAACGCACTGAATACACATGGCCCCATCCAGAGGCAGCTATGCAGGTGAGAATGAAGCACTATTCTCAGAAAAAACAAATCTACACAAAATCCATCCATTCATGGTATATGGTTGATTCTGGGATAGGTTTTTAACAAAGCCTTGTTCTTTTCCTCCAAGGATTTTGTTGCCTATTTGCACAGTTGCCTTTCTGCTTGCTCCTTTTCTATAAGAAGAAATTAAGCACTTTTTCCTTTCTAAATTATTCACATGGATGCACTGCAATTTCAGGCACAATCTGCTTGTGTAAGGAGTGCGTAATCCTCTTTTGCTCTTTCCATGTACTTGTGGTTTTAAAATAATTTAAGAATGCAATACGTTATGGAATAATTCTGAGGATGAGTCTCTGTGGAAAAGCTACATTAGATCATCAAAACAACTTCCTTATAGCTCCAAGCTGCGGTCCCCACAGGGAAGATGTACTAGATAAACTTATTTTACACTGGTTGTTGGTGATAAGGCCAACAAATTATTTTTCTCCTAGTTAAACCTATAGAAAGCAAGTTCATATCAAAGACACTAACAGTCATGCACAGATTTCCATAATAATGAGAGAAACTGAAAGGAAAAAAAAAGAGAATTTTTACTCTTTGTAGTTAAGAAGGATTGCATTAATTCCTTTTGTATATCCCAGTGGCTACAAACTAAGATGAAAAATACGACCAGAGGCAAATAATGTCCTTCGTCTCATAGGGAGAGAAAAGTCACCTCCATTTCTGGAGAACTGATCTATTCGGTCCCAGCCAGGTAAGGTGGCTGTTTCAGGCAGGCTCCCCAGAGTCCAGATGATCTCTGCAGCAAAACCCATGAAGGATTTAGCAACAGTGACACAGCCCAGCCTCTTCCTTTGACTCCTGATTTCTGCTCCTGTGGTAGAAGAGGAGTATTCAGATTTATGGGGCCCAGCTGAAGGCAGCCCAGCCTCGCAGTGCCTTTTGTGGCCATGGCAAAGCAGGGCCCTGCAGCGCAGGAAGAATCACAAGGGCAGAACAAGACATTTCCTAAAAATGTCACCTGGAACTGTGAAAAGGTCAAATTATAGACCAGGACTGCATGCAGAAAGGTGTGGAGAGGAAAGCGTAGACATAAAAACCATGAGGAGGCAGAGGAAATATCCATCTAGCAAGTTGAGAGTTGAAATAATCTAGACAATTCCCCACAACTATTATTGGATTTTTCCTTCAGCCTTTGAAAGATCAATCTGAAGCAAAAGAAGTCCCTGGGTAGACTTCCCTCTCTCTCAAGATTTTGTTTCAGTTAAGAGCCATGCCTGTGCAGCTCCAGTTCTGACTTCCATCAATTTTTAGTATTTTCCTGTATTGACCCTGTCAGGCCCATTCCTGTTGCTACACAAACAGAAACAGCAACAGAGTAACATTCCCAACCGAGTTTTCTCAAATGTACCATATTGTGAAGAGGCATCAAATACCTCCTTTCTCTGCTGACAAGTTATTAAAAAAAGAAAGCACTCTGGTGGGAGCAGATATAAATGACACTTTTTAACTGTCTCACTTGTTACCACGGATTCCTGCATTTATGGGGGACATCTGTCACAAAGGGTGAAAGAAATATTTGACTGTAGACAAAGAAGAGCCCAGGAACAAAATCATGTCTCAAAATCTAAAATCAAACTTACTTTAAATTATCCTTCAGTAAAAAATAACGACCGTGATTAGCAAAACAAACTATATTCAAATTAGAAATAATGAGACCAGAACAAGCCCAGCAAAGGCAGACAAAATGTGGCAGTTACAGCTCATAGAACAGGTTTAAGCTGCTTGAAGGATAGCAGGGAAGTGATCAGCCAGCTCAGCCAGTTCAGGAGTGTGGTTTCCTTTGCAAATAATTTCTAAGTGGAGATGTGACCAGTGCTTTGTGTTCTTCAGAAGGCAGTAGCCAGAAGCAGCAAAAAAAAAAAAAAAATTAAAAAAAAAATTAACAACTAGCCAGAAGCAGCAGAAAAAAAATTAACAATGCCAAGTAAGCCAATTAGCAATGCCAAGTAAGCTAATTAGCAGATGCTATCAAGACCGTGCAATAGAGTGATAAGGTGTGATTAAAGACATCTTTAAGCCACTTCCAGGCCTCTCCCTTCTGGAGAAGTAGCCTAGGAATGCATGGATGGTTCTGTTATATCCCCACCATGGGCAGCCACTCGAAATCACAACTGGCTGCAACCCCCCACCAGCTTTTCCAGGAGACTGAGCAAAAGGGGATATTCTCTTTCTCTCCCACCCTCTCCTCATGCCTGTTGTACCACAGAACAGAGGGGCATGGGAAGGGTGCCACACTCCGGCATGCTAATATTTAGATTTTGAGAGAAGCTGCTTGTGTAGGAGGTACTCCACCTTCTGCCTCTTGCAGATTATTCTCTCTGTCTTACTAACAACTTCTGATTAGCTCATGCTGAGAATTTAATAAAACTCTCAAAGAGTCGTTCTCATCCCATAGATAGACAGTAGAAAGTGAAAAAACATGGCTATTGCAGAGTCCTACAGCACACTGGGGGTAAAACTTGGAACAGGCCTGAGATCTCCTGAGTCCCAGTCTTTTGCTCTCTACCTGCAGAGTCTTCAGCCACAAAGTTACACTGGAGTGTTTTGAATGAGAGGCAATGCACCGCCCTTGGAGGAGGACCTAAAAGGGGGCTCAGAAAAGAAGAGATCAAAGCAGAATCTTCCATGTAAGGAGACTAACCTAGAGGGCAGTCAGGTCCTGTCAGACAGATGGGTTTAGTGTGGCGCATTAAAGCTGGCTGCCACTATAAAGCCCAAAGCTTTTATCCTGGTCCACAGGTTACCAGACAATGAACAATTCTTCTTTGGGAACTAGTAAAGATGGAATTTTCCAGTTCTCAAGACCTTAATATTTCATAATACCATAGCCAAAATGTAGTATTATTCATGTGTTATTCACGTATATATGTGAGCATCCCATGCAGACATATCCAAACCCCATCTTTATGCTATGCTGGCATTGAGAATGGAAATAAAAATTCAACGTGGTCAAACTATTCAAAATGTAGGAGATTATACTGCATTATTAATTAATTTTCATGTTAGTCACACATGATTTCATAGAATTTTGCTGGTGTTGGAAGAAGCGGACAGGAGATTTTCTGACCATATTGTACACATGTATTTAGCTTTTAAAAATAACTGGAATTAAAAACAATTGTGTAACATTTGCAACATGTTTTATAGCTGCTGAGCTAGCATTGCCAGGGAAGTTTAATTTTCCTATTTTTACTGGTTTTGTGCAAATTAAATTCTGAGCATTAACTATATTAGATTAACATTGGTGAGTGTCCTTTTTATAAGAAAAAAAGAAAGGAAACAGTGTGGGCACGATGATGGCTGTTCTCTAAGGTAAAACACATGCAAAACAAACTGGCCAAGGCAAGGACCTCAGATTAGCAGAGGAAAGTGTGCTCCTGGTGATAATCAAGTGTATTTGTTTAATAACAATACTTGCCACTATTACAATAATGACCTTAAGTTTTGAAGTACTCATTTCCTCCCTGTACTGTTTGCCACTTCAGAAGGTGTGGATATGGTTGAGAACTGAGAAGATAAGAGCCAACCCAGGGATTAAAGGAGACCTTCTCAGGCAGGGAATGCGGTTGTGGTGCATGGGACCAGTAGATGAGCGTGACATGATGGGAAGCTAACTAGCAGCTCCAGCAGGAGTCTTGTGGTGGGATGCTTACCAACTTGCTTAACAGGACAATTTGTAGACCAAGTGTCTAGAGTTCTTTGCCCAGGTGAAGGCAACTGTGATCGTTTTGGTGAGATATCAAGGTGGTTTGCCATTGGCTTGCCGACTCCAGAGAACTCCAGAAAGGATGCTCTGGAGGTTCAGCTTTGAGAAGAGGGGTTTAGCCTAAACAAAAAAGAGACTTCTGAAGAACATCCAGTGAAGCAGTACCTTGGCACAGATATAAAGTCCACTTGTGATTTTCTAACCTCTGAGTTCCTGTGTAACCAAACACTACAGTGGTCATTAATTTGGATATTAAACAAGAAGTGTGCCACTTCTCTTTCTTCTGAAGCAGTCCTTCCTGCCTGGTGGTCTGAGAAAAGGGAATTCAATGCATGGGGAAGCTTCGAAGAGAACTGAAGCGCAGAACTTCTCCATGCGCTGAAGCACTTGCGTTCCTTGAAGAACTTGATGTATTTTCTCCCCTCCTCAGCTTTCTCCTGAGGAGACCAAAATGCTCCCAAAAGCGGAAGGGACTTAGAATGATTTGGGTTGGTAGGTACTTCAAGGATCATCTAGCTCCAAGCTCTCCGCCATGGGCAGGGACACCTTCCACTAGACCCGGTTGCTCAAGGCTCCA
>VYZX01016084.1:24602-50075 GCA_013401335.1 Brachypteracias leptosomus | reverse complement strand
TAGTCGGGTGGATTGAGTTCTACTTGTTAAGAGCTGTAGTTTTTTTTTTTTTTTTTTTTTTTTTAATCCCATCGGGTTTCATGTTAGTGTGTCTTATTAAAAAAAAAAATCAAATGCCAAAAACTACACATACATCATTTTAGAAAGGCCTTCTGGTGTCCTAGATTAACTAGGAGTAAATGAATTTAGTAAGTATCTGTCAGTGACCTGCTTGGCTCTTGTCTTTGGACACTCATGGAAAGCTGTCAATGAGATTTTGTTTACTAATAGAATAATTGCATAACAGCCATAGGAACCAGAGGCTTGATATGAGCTCAGGGTTCTCTTGAGTTGAAGCCAAGCTCAGTGCCAATAAGTCACTATGCAGTAGCAGATGTCCATCTTTCCAGTCTCTAAAAATATTGGTCCCATGCTAGTCTTTTCCCTCTTCCAAGAGTGCATCTGCTAGCAAAGCAGTAAAATGCTCCTCCCCTCTTTTTCCCTGAACCAAGAGATGGGTGACATCAAGTGGAGAAAAGACTAGATGGGAGACTGCTGGTCTCATGAAATGATGTAAGCATTTCACAAGAGGGTTCACTCATCTCATCCCTTTATTTTTTTAATTTTTATATGTTCCCCACTATGTTACTTTTCTTCTTCCCTTCTCTGATAAGGAATCTGTGCCTCTTTTGAGAGACAAGAAATGCCTGGAGAAACATGAAAGCTAAGTTCCTGTGCGAGATGTTGGCAATTTCTAAATCCTACTGCAACAATACCCTAATCACATTCCTTTTGGGAGCTGATTGTGGGCTAGTTCTCTTTGTACATGGATAATGCTTGAAATAACTAGAGAGGAGAAAAAAGAGCAAAACTAGAACAAATCAATTCAAAGCTGTAGTGCCTTGCTTAGGGGCAGAGACTACTGAAAATGCCAAGGTGGGAGCATGGCGATCTATAACACCTGGGGTTATAGATTCAAGTAACTGTCTCTCCTGCTGTGTACAAACTTCTTGCATGTCTGAGAAGCCTATTCTCTTGCCTGTACTCCTAGGACTTGCTGTCTAGGGGGTCTGTGTGTTCACACAGGTGGTATCTCTGCATTTGAGGTAGCTTGTGACTTGTTTTCAAAGTTGTCAGTCCTTTCTGCTCCTTACATTTTGAGAGTCATCTCATAATTCACTTTTAGGGTATAGAGGAAGTTGTGCAAATAGCTGTAATTCAGGTAATACATTAGAGCAGAACTTATCACTGTCAAATTACCAGAGGCGGATGTGAGTCTGGCGAAGTGTGAAAGCAGCTGAGGATCTCCACTGGCACTTAGGGCTAGCTACCAGTCCAGGTACTTGCCGAGGACTGCTGGAGTGTGAGTACACAGCAGTCAAAGAAAGCATCCAGAGCAGGAGGGCCAGTAATGCCTGGAGGTGATGGTGGTATTTAGTGTGCTGAACTTGAGACCACCTCTGGAGGAGACAGCCTCTGGCCTAATGGTTAGTGCATTTGCTTGAGGAGTGTTAGATCTTGACTTGAGCCCTTCCTCTGCAGACAGATGTTGCACTTTGGATGAATGCTGTAATAACTTACGTGTATTTTCTAAAACTGCTGAAGTCACCTTTTGGTCTTGCCTGGAAGCCATTGATGATATTCAGAATACTGTAAAACAAGATGCATGGTTTTGTTCACGTGAATCTATGGAGAATGGGTAAAGTGGAGAGTCATGTTTCTTCAGTCATTACAATAGAGAAAGAATTTGTATGCTGGTCTGTCTATGACTCTGTAACTGCAGTAGCTGAAGATGTTCCACTTCTTTCCTCATAACTATTGAGAGGCAGGGTTAACTGTTGGTTATTGCAGATGTCTGGATTCCTGGAGACACTGGGACACCCTGAAGTGTCTCTGGGGAGTTTGACACTCAAGTTCTTTCTGAGGACCTGGTTTACAAGGGCTTGCCTGAGACACCAGCATAGTAACTAAGTGATATCTAGAGATTCATAGGTCTCTGAAGGTTAGAGGAATTAAACAGTAGATGTTCTCCAGTATTTGTATGGTACCTAGTACTGCTGCTATTGAATGTAAGTTTCAACAACCTGAATAAAATCAGGTAAAAATAACTTGATTATCACTAATATGTAAGTGTTCCTCTTGCTGATGTTCTACTAGTTAGTAGTATTGATAGTCTTACAGAATAGAAAATACCTGAATTCCTAGTAATTTTTTTGAGGGGTGGAAACACACACAGCTCTCCTTCCATATTCAGGTAATGGATTTTCAACAGCTAAAATATTTTCCCTACCCAAGAACCTGGAAGCTGAATAGGGGAGTTGTGTTATCAGCACAGTCTCTGAAGGTGTTTCTAAACTACAGGAGTTTTCAGTAGGTTTCCCTTCCAGGACCTTTCAGTACTGTAAGGGCAGAATTTATTAGAGTGGGGCTTGGCAATTGCCTTGATATATGAAGTTGATGTTCCTGTCTTCCTAACTCCTGTTCTAATATGTGACCCTTCTGCCTTAGGCTATTTCAGAATATTCATCCATAAAGTTACGGATATGTTTTTTCATAGATTTGATGTTGCGTTTATGCAGGTGGTTGTGTTTGCCCTTTCTGAAGAGCATCTAGCTGGATGGTTGATACAGAGTATTAGGAGTGGAGTAAGTATGAACAAATACTTGCTGTTGTTGTTCATGTGGGTTTTCTCATTTAAGAATTGGCATTTCACAAGTGGGACTCTGCGTCATTTTTCTCTATTTCTGGTTTTATCATCAAACCAGAGAATATGGTCTCAAAATTGCAGGGCATGCAAGGAGGGGGCTTTTTGTTTGAGACAGGGAAATTAAAAGCAGAGAAAGACAGCAGTATGTCCCAGTTCATACAGCAAGTCTTGCCTCTTTTACTGTGCTCTTCAGTGAGCTCAATGTATGTTGACAGACGCTTCCAGACAAAAGAACTGGAGTAAGAACAGAGTAAAGTTGTATGTAATGAGTGAATGACAAATTTGCCTGGACTTTGCTTGAGCTAGGATTTTGCAGGGGGTGCCAAGAAAACAAATCAGGGGAATGTCACATTTTGATTTTTCTCTAATCTCCTTCTGTAATTCACTGTGTCTAAGGCCTTGTTGATGCAAGCTTTCTCCTAGCTGTCTGGAACCGATTTGAAAACACTGTTTAACAAAATGCACATATTCCCACATGGACAGTGTTGCCTGGGTTTGTATTGGCTGTGTAGCATTGACACAGGCTGGTACTGCTTCAGCTGAATCCATTAAAAATGAAGTTTAACATTTGCAAATTATGAATATCAAATGGAATTCTGAGAGTAGAGAGTTGATGCAAAATGTTCTGGAGGGAGGAGCAATAGCAGTAGATTTGTTAGTGATGCAGTATCTTTAGAGCTCCAACTTTTGGGCTGAAATGCTTAAATTTGTACAGTTCAGCACATCCTTGCCAGTGATTTGTGAACAGATACAGGAGTTGTACTAAGTTACTCAAAGCCCTTGTTATCTCTGATGTCTGATTCTGTTTAGAGTGGGATTAACTGTATATAAATCACTCCCACTCTTGTGTAGTGCTTGGGCTTCTCAGTGCATTTTTCAGTGTGTTTTCATTAGCAAGTAATAGATTAACCAAGCCAAGAATTATTTGTCTTTGTAGGTGACATTAAGTTTAAAAAAATTCTGCTCCATTTGACTTTTCATATGATAGGAGAGTGGGTTGCTCAAGATGGAAGAACTGAGCTGTACTGATAGAGTGGGGAAATGTTTCCCTTGCTTTTGGAGACATCAGACATGCTTCCCTGCTTTGGCCTGAGAGATAGAGAGAAGAACAAGCTCAGCTGGATGGAAATGAGAAGGTGGTCGGAGATGGAGTGTTGGGTAGATGTATTTAGGACAGAGTGGGCTTGCTGCATTTATGGGCAAACAACCAAAGAGGCTGGGCAGTGGCTAGTGCCTCCAGGTGATCCTGTGACTTTCGCAATGCTAAGGAGAAGCTCGGGTTTGGGCATGTTGTTGGTATTGGGTAGTAGGTTGAGGAGCTCAGGCATGTGAAGCATTTGATCTGTGTATGGAAGGTGGGCAGCAGAAGAGATGCTAGCAGTGTGGGTGCCTCTGGTTGGATTGCAGTACTGGCTCCTGCAAAGGCTTATGCTTCTGGGTCAGAGCAGGGCTTGTGATTTAGAAAGTGACCATCAGAGAATAAATGGTAGTGTGGTTTGGGAGAAGATGCTTCTGTGGCCCCTTATTTTCCCCTGTAAGCATAGATGTATTCACACAAAGGAAGGAAATGTATGGTGGCAATGGTATTCTTCCAGACCCTTTTTTTTTTCCCTTTCCACTCTATTTATGTTGCCAGATCTTGCATGGAGTTTCCAGTTCTTTTCTGTAACCTCACAAGCTTAATTTTTTTTTTTTCCCAAGTATTTCTGGGAGGGGAAGGGGAAATTAGTTGACAAAATGAATCATGTTTTGCTGCAGAAGAGCACTGTCTGAGATGGAGGCTTCTCAGGAGACGTCTGAAAGAAGTGCAAGATTTTTGACACCTGAATTAATTTAATCCAGCCCATATCAATAAAGTGTAGCTGTCATTGGCATGAACAGTGGACGTATGTAGAGTTTTACTGTAAACCTGTAGTTTTACTTGGTAAAAATAAGGCTTGTTTTACTGTTGCATCATTTCGTCTTTGGCCATTCAAGGAGTTAATTGTAACATTGTTTGAAAGGCCTTGCTCTGATTTTAATGCAATTTAATGAAATGAGAAAAATATGTCAGTATGTTTGTTTACTGTGGTTTGCACAAATCTCACTGTAAATCAGTGGGGAAGATTATCCTAATCTGTTTCCTGTGTTTAAACCTAAAGATCGTATTATGTGTTAAACAGTTTGAGTGAGATTGAAGTGGTGGTAATCTTTGGCCTCAGTGTCTCTTGTTTTAACTAGATAGGTTTACCACCAGCCTAAAGATGTTTTCAGTTGTTTGCATTCCTGAAAACTGCTTCTTAACATTAAGCTGAAGGAAGATGAAATAGAGGACTAGATATTTAATTTTGTAGCTAATGGTTGAAAGCAAATGATCAGCATTAGCTGTTGAGAATCCCTGGAGTTAAGCACTTCTTTACTGCTAACTTGCTGCAGCTACAAAATGACAGTGTTCAGTATTTATTATGCCATTTGTTCTGAAAGCAGAGAAATATCACTATTAGTAGAGATTGCTTCTTGTTAATACCTGTGATTCATTGCAGAAATACTGCTTTGAAGTGTCTTCGTGCTCCCTAGTGAATTTCTAGTAGTCATTTCCTATCTTGTAAAACAGGAGTGTATTAATGGTGCTTCCTTTATCCCCCCTCTGTCAAGTGAACAGTTGTCATAAAGCTCTGCTGAATCAGGTTGCTGACCTCTTTTTGCATCAATTCCAATAATTACACCCTTTGAGAGGTGACTTCCTCCTTTAAACAATGCCAAGAAAAGGCAACCCTCACCATTTGTCGGGTTTTTATCTCCACAGCTGAAGGATTATGGGCATTATGATGCACAAGCTGTAATCTTAGTGTTTGTGTTTAACTATCTCTTACGGAAAAAATACAGATGTGACACACACTAAACCCAGGAATGCTGTTTTTGTGTGCTTGTGCGTGTTTTTTTAATTATGCTGAGGACTTGAGTTTCAAATTCAATGTATAAAATGCAGTTATGCAAGAGGTGAACTATCTTGTGGGAAAAATAAATTGCCTTCTAATGGCAACCCAGCTCACCTCCCTTCTTCCTTCCTCAAAAGGGGGAAAAGTAGCATATTAGGGGTGCTTGCAAAGCTTGTTAGACTCTTTCAGGTTCCTCATAGAAGAGAATCCAGCTTTGCAGCTGTTCTGTGCATATACCTACAAGAAGTTGTCATCTCCCCCACAGCCCTATAGTTGAGTACTTTATCTTGCTTGGGAGCTATAACAGATCTTTCATTCATGGGAGCCAAAAATGCTGAGGGGGTGGGAAGGGGAAAGGCAGCCTATAGCAGGCAATTCTTTGGCAATCTGTATGTGAGGAAGGATTTCTTGTTTTCAATTCCTCATGCACAGGGTTTCTTTATATTTTATTAACTGGTCCAATTAAACAGTTTACCTTTTTTTTTAAGTCAAATATGTTTAAGTTTTAAAATAAAAAGTCCTGTTAAGTTTTGGATTTTGTGAGGTATATGATGTTTCTCAGCTTTTAAAGTTCTTTTAAATAATGAGTTTATTTTGTTCTTCACAGAAGTTTTATAACCAGTTTGGGGTCTTGTCCTGAATTCATTCTTTCTTTCTTTCCTTTTTTTTTTTTTTTGATGGTGTGCTATGTAAAGAAGGCCAGATAAGTGTAATGGTATTTGTCTTATTTGCACACTGGCATTTCTGGTCTTTGCAATGCTCATCATCCTTGGTGTTCCTAGAGAATGATTTAGGAGATAATTGGACTCTTGCTGAGGTTCAGGCACCTTTCCAGAGCAGGTTATGACAGCTGTTGTGCAATTTAAACACTTTCACCAAAGTTTGTGTAGGTGTAGCTGAAATGAAATGGTATGCTTCTCTCAGAGCAACCTAAAAGAATTCCTTCTTTTTGATTTTCCAGAACTAGCTTTTTTTGGTTACTATTTACAAATACTCCATTCAGCTCACAAAAAAGCTAAGAAATTGTCACTTAATCGAGGCACTGGCAAACTTCTGTGGTTTTTTTTTTTTTTTTCTTTTCCTTTTGTGTGTTAAAGAATTAAACAAAATACCACAAGTCCATTCTCCTTGAGATGAAAAACAAGAACTTCAAATGAAACCCCTTGTTCATATACCTGAAAGCAGTCAGGAATCTGATATGACTTCAAAATGACTGTTTAATTAGGCTCAGAGTAATTAAATTAGATTTAATGATATTTTAAAAGCCTACAGAATTACCCCGTCCAGATTTACCTACTGGAGGTGTATGTTCTGTAGGAAATACATTTGTGTTTATGTAGTGGGATTTTTTTTGTTGAGTATTCTTTTTTTAAAGAAATGTAGTTGTGGTCATCTTAAATGGCTCCCAGATAAATATGGGGTTGAACTAAGTGGCATGTTTACTTAGCACTAATTGCTATTCCTGAATTGTACTTAGTGTTGTATTTTGTGGAAGCATCCATATATATTCTACCAAAGGTATGCTGTGTAGTTACTTTTTAAAACTCGTAGTGATCATGTAGAACATAGCAAGTTGCTTCATAATAATGAGACTTTTTTTTTAATGAAACAATTTAATCTCACTTTGCTTATCAAACTGTAATCTACTGTTTCTGAAGAGTGATGTGAAACATTAGTGACCTTGCATGACTTATTTGAATTTATTCTCCAATCCTCATGTTATTTATTTATCTGGCTAGACTTGTAATATTTTTTCCCCTTTTTTACTAGGGTGGAGGGAGGAAGTTTATACAGCTGAACATCCCTTACTTTAAACTGTTCCTTCAGGAGGAATTTGTACAGCAGCTATTACTTGTAGATGAGGATGACTGTCTGTTCCTGTGACCATACTGTAAAACTAGTAATTTGAAGTATTTTTGCATGGATGGCTTTGCCCCGTCCACATGTTGCTCTTTCATTGGGTTTTTCTGCTATGCTTTAGGAAAAAATCACATTGCCATGCTTCTTTTACGTTCTGTTCACCACTACATTTGTCTTTGGTTGGTAATATGTGGTATATTGAAGCATTCTGTAGGAAACTTCAGTCTAGGCGCTGGCTCCCTGTTCCCCTGTGAGAGCTTGCAGCTTGTCTGTAGTGTTATTTGTATATGTTTGTGCAATTGCTGCTTTTCTTCACTTGAAAGGGAGGAAGGGGGAACTTGACTGTTTGATAGTGCACTGCCAATTCAAAAGGAGCTACGACTCCAAGAATACACATACAGTTTCTTATGGGGAAGAGTATAAAACAGTTCTCCCAGTGATAATCTCTGTTCTTGCTCAGATGGTTCTCTCTGCTATGTTGTGTTGAGCTGTTCTAGTATGTGCCATGCATGATTTAAGCATAATTTTAAATTTGGTTAGTGTTTAGACTTGTACATACAATAGTGGTGGTACTTCAGAGCGCTATCCTACAACTGTGGATCTGAAGATTTAATGAATGACTTTGCATTCTTATTTCTCCTTTTCCCATTTTGCAAATGGCTGCTCTGATGATAATGTTAAAATAGGTAGTGGGCAGAGAAAGCTGCTACATGTATGAACATGTCAGTGATCTAATTATGTGAAGAAGTAGCTAGTATAACATGATACGCCCTTGAGTTTTTGGTAAAGATTTTCTCTGTTCTTCTGTTGTCAGACTGAGGGTTGCATTTAAGTTTGGAGAAATAGAAAGTTTTCCTTAGCTGGCTGTTAATCTTTTTTAGAGCTTGAGGGCTAAAGCCTTCAAAGGGTGATATAAGTATGCAAATTCAATTCAGACTTGGCTGCTGGTGAACTGAATGGTATCAAGTTGGAATCTTACTTTTCTTTCTTTTTGTTTAGATATTGAAGAAGGATAAAAAGCTCCTCAAAGGTTTGGAAGGTTGAATGTGATCAGCATGAAGAGCTTAAAAGCAAAGTTCAGGAAAAGTGACGTAAGTATTTCTGCTCAGTTTGACTGCGGGTTTCCATGCTGGAAACAAATTCTTCACTCCTACCTTGATAAGGTTGTAGGTTAATGAATTACAGAGAAGAAAACCTTTTTCCAGGCACAAAGGCAACAACTGAGTACAGTATGGAGTAGGCTGTTTCTATTTGGAGTACTATTCTCTGTTATACAAACTAATAGTATTTTACTACCTTGTTCCCCGTGACTGAATCAGGGTTTCCATGCTGGAAACAAATTCTTCACTCCTACCTTGATAAGGTTGTAGGTTAATGAATTACAGAGAAGAAAACCTTTTTCCAGGCACAAAGGCAACAACTGAGTACAGTATGGAGTAGGCTGTTTCTATTTGGAGTACTATTCTCTGTTATACAAACTAATAGTATTTTACTACCTTGTTCCCCGTGACTGAATCATGCACATGGGGGGGGGGGGTCTGTGGAACTTCTGTTAGAATTGTGCTGGTGCCCAGACCAAAACTTTGTTCCAGGTATAGGATTAAGCCTGGCAAGAACTTTACTGCCCAGTCATATTTCTGTCTAAGCATAATATCATTCTTATCAGTGTGGTGTTTGAGCACTTAACGAAATATCTCCTCAGTCTGTGACGGGGTTTCTTTGTCAGCAAGAATACAAGAACCAGCTGTGCAATTAGGGCAGCTGTGGCTTATCAGGTCTAGTGCTGCAGGAGAGGTGGATATGAGGCTTGAGCAGTGAGGATGACAGACATAAACATGGAGGTCCTACAGGAGACTCTTCAGAACTGCGTTTAGAGAGACATTAGGCTCCACATTGTATATTGTCTCTTGCTAGTAGTAGTAGTATCAGTGGAGACTAAAGCTTCAACTTTTATAGTGAGCATACATCCCTTGGAGCAACAGGATTGCTGTAGTCTAGTCCTGTTCTTGTCTGTCTGTTTGTTTTCCTCTGCTACTTTTTTATTTCTAATGCACTAATGTTAATGCTTATTTGGTAGTGTAGTGAGCAGTCAGTGAAGTAGCTGACTTTGTGTCTGACTGACTTTACAGATTTTGTGTGGAATTTGTAACAAATCTCCATGATCTGTAAAGAATGTAAAGTTCCATCTTTCACCCTGAATTTGTGTGCTGTTTTGAAAGCGATGTTGTTTATCATGACCAGGTTTGCATGGGATCATGGAGCAGCCATATTTGATGAAGACCCTTTAGGTTTGAAAATGGTGCTTCTTCAGAAGTTTTGATGTTCAGGAATAAAATTACATACTGCACTCAGGAGTAGTATGAGCTTGTGCCTTGATGTAAAGATTATCTCACGGCACACCATCAGAGCAGTGTCATTAGCTGGCTTGTACTGCACTTCAGTAGCTGTGAAGAAGGGAGAGATGCTATTGTGGTGTAATCTGCAGATATGCTGATTACTGCTTAGAAAGTCTTTTGAGCTACAGGTTAGCATTTGGTGCAGCTGCTGTATTGAATTCCTAGCAGTAGCACTGATGGATGCTCTACTTCAGTTTAGCAAAAGCTCTTTCTAAAAAGACTACCTCTATAATTGAGCTAAATATATCAACCATATGCCTTTGGGAGAAGAGGGAAGCAATTTTAACTACTTAAGCAGTGTTTGGCTTTTGCTAGTCACTAGACTGAAGGAGCCAGTGGCACAGTGTGTTGTACCACTTCACAACAAATAAAACCAATGTCACAAGTCTCTGGTGTCTCACCTAACGGCACATGTCATTCAATTTAGAACTGCTAGAATTTTGTGGTCAGACATCGTTGCTCCTGTTGCAATGAGTAGCAGCAATTGCTATTTTGAGTTCACCTACACCAGTAAAACTTTTTATAGGCATCTGCTTAAGCACTGAGAACAGTTCTTGGCTAATATATGAACACACTTTGTATTATGGAAGTTAGGTGTGCCTATGTGTTAGGATGACTTCATTCACACTTTTATGCTAGTTGGCTGGGCTGCTGCTCTAGAGCAAAGGCTAAGTGACATGCATGATGCAACTAGATCTTGCTTCAGCTAGTCCACCCACTGTTATAAATTCCACTGTTTCACTTATTCCTTACTTACCTGTCCTTGATAACTCACTCACACCTCTCCCCAAAACCCCAAGTGGAGTCTGAAAGTAATTGCTGATTTGGTACTACTGCTGTCTACTAGCTGGAGACAAAGTTGACCACAAAGGATTTTTCAGATACCTAAAATTTAGATATGTAGCTCTAAGAGCACAGCAGTCTGAATCCATGACAGTCTGGTTTCTTCTGTTTTGAAGCCAAACCTTAAGGGCATAATTCAAAATGGCCAACAGGAGCTGTTCTATATTTTGTGCAAGATAAACGAGGAAAATTATCCTTCTCTTTAGTTTCCAGAAGCTGCCCTGAGCTATAATTTTTGAGGAGGAGAAAGAGGAGGAGGTTTTAATTGGAATTAGTCATATTTGTTTATCCATTTCTAAGATGTGGTTAACTGCTTTTGGATTGGGGATAAGGGATGGAGGGATTCTTTCTTATCCCACCTCCCTTGTGTTTCTTTCTGGATGAAATCTTTAATGTCTCTTTTGTAGAACTAGATGTCTTGGGGAAGGAGCACCCTTCTCTTTAGCCTCACTCGTAGCATAAAAAATAGGAGGAGGGTGAGGAGTAGGAATAGGTCTTCAAGGTGTATATGAGAAACAAGAATTACACAAGCAATTCCCCAGCAGTAAGACTGATAACAGAAAACTGTATGCTGGAATGAAGATGGCATAGGAAACTTCACTGATATATTAAAGCTCTCTAGGCTGTTCTGGAATGGCTGAATTGAAAGTGGACACAACTGCTGATAGTCATACGATTGTCTCTGTGTCCCTGCTGTGGGGCTTTGCTTTGATGTTGTAGCTACACTAGTCTTGCAGCTTGAAAAAGAGAGATTCCTGCTCCTCCTTCTTTCATCTCTGCTCTTCTGGATTTGAGGGTATCTGACCCTTCAGTGAGCCAGTTCAGGGATGTAAAGTGATCGAAAATTACTTTGTGGGGTAAGTTTTAAGTGGTTAACTCCCTGCTCCATCTCATTGTAGGGTCAGCCGTGAGAGGAATGGAGGAGCAGCAGGACATCCCTTTCTGCAACTGTTTCTTGGCTTAGCTGCATTGTCAAATCACGCCCAGAGATTATTGGCCTAAAAAGCATGGGGGTGGGCATGCCAGCTAAGGAGTTGCCAGAACACACAAGTAAATAAGGTTGCTAATTCTGGTATTTAGCAGAATTGATGCAGTCCATAGCTGAGAGAGAGAAGCATGACTCTTCTTAGATGGGAGAGTGACTCCTCACTTTATACTTTTGCTGCTCAACTCCTCTGTACCTCACCTGATTCACTTTCTGTGTGCGCAGGCAGCTCCACTAGCTGGAGAATCTTTGTTCCTTGACACACTTAATCACTGTGAAATCCTTCCTGAGGGTGACTGTTGCCATGTGAACATGTGTATTTGGAGTGGAGGAATGAGATTTATTGCTCTGTCACAAATGAGTATTGTCAAACTGTGATGTGTAGTTACAGAATGATGCCTGTAGACTAGAAATCTGTGAACAGGGTGCCTAGGTGGGAGCAAATGCTGAGACTGAAAGCTAAGCAGTGGACATGCAGACATCAAGAGTCTGTAGACAAAATAGAAATTGCAATTCTATCTTGACCAAGCAACTAGTCTCTTCTGCCTGAGAAGCTGTACCCTTCTTTCCTTGCCTCTTGCTCCTCATTATCAAACTCAGAACCT
Source organism: Brachypteracias leptosomus (assembly GCA_013401335.1). Taxonomy (NCBI): domain Eukaryota; kingdom Metazoa; phylum Chordata; class Aves; order Coraciiformes; family Brachypteraciidae; genus Brachypteracias; species Brachypteracias leptosomus. Next base: position 37,782 of record VYZX01016084.1, on the reverse strand, counting down.
ACTGTTAGTAACACCCAAAAGGATGACCATTTTAAGTGTTGCAGGAGACTACTGCATATAACACTTCATGTGGTAATATTGGCAACTGTCACTTCAGAGCTTGAATTTGTTTATAGACTGACTGTAGTTTATTCACAAGGTGGAGAATGAACATCTCTAGCCAGTAAGACAGAAGTTCTTCACTGGTACTGCTTGGAAAAGCAGAATTTTAAATAGTCCTATTAAAACAAAAAGAATGCTACTGATATCTTATTAGGCCTTTTATTAATACTTGAGGTGGGAGTGTTTTCTGAAGTAACTAGTCAGTTTGTGGCCTGACTTCAAAAGCATCTAGAATCTTAACAGGCAGATGAGGGCTGAGTGGATTTTCCAATGTGCAACGGTATTAAGCCTGTCTAAACATGTTTTGTCTGCTTCTTAAATATGACAAGATGCTCATCAACATTTTTAGGCACCTGCACACATTTAAATATCTAGCTCTTTGATACTAAGATGTTATAGGAACCTAGGTGATCTGTTTAGGTAGATCTGGTTTTAGCTGTGTTCTTGGTTACTCTAGAAAAGGCATATTGTGTGAAGGCTGTGATGGGTTGTATTGTTTTCACTCTCTGACTTATATCTGTAGGCCAAAACTGAAAAGTTTTGTGACCATTTTCTCTGAGTATTGAAGATCATCTGAAAACCATGTCTTGCAATTTGTCAAGGGACCAGTTTTCTTTTAGTTGCTAGCTTGTTGACTGGGTAAGACGAAGAGTAGAACAGGGATTTGTTTCCAAATATCTTCAATACTGAATAATTGAAATAATAGACTGTCTTTTAAAATTGAAAATTGACTGTGCAATTCAGCAGAAAAAGTAGTTCTTGTCAGAAGCAGAGCCAAGACAGACTGGGATTTCCCAATGCTAATTGCCGGCTCTAACTTCTGGTATTTCTGGAAATGCTTATTTGTTGTACTATTATGTGGGGGTCGAAAAGTTTGCAGTTCTTAGGAAAATCTTTGCTTCTTGGCCTGTGGTGTAGCCATTGTTCCATAAATCTCAAAATGATGAGGCAGTTAGGTATGTTGTAGTATAAAATCTTACACTTAATCTAGACATTATGCTAATTAAGGCTTGGCACTTCTTTTAATGCCCAATTTTCTTTAATAATATGCTCCCATTTAGCAGTTTTTAAAGTATAAAAAGCTACATGGAGGTCTGGAATGGGAGGATTGCTGGGATACATTCCATTGAAATCGCTGTGTTCCCACGTGCTCTGGACTGAATAAGTGGGAGAACGAAACTTGGGTGGGGCAACTTTAAAAATAATAAAGCAGGATCTCCTTTAAACAGCCCTTAAATTCTTTTATCCACAGAAAGCTACAATTAACCTAAAAAGGAGCATGGGATTATTGAAAATTGCATTATCCACTCTGTGTACATGCAGTACTTTCAGTGTAATTGTGAAAAAAAAACCCCACAAAAAAAGCCCTGCATACAAATTTCACTCTGGCTAAAAAGTGAAATAGCAATGTTGTCTCACCACTTTGCCCAAGTATTTAGAAAGTGAACTACTGAAACTTGCTTTTATTTAAAAGCCCTTCTTTTATTGGGTGGAGAATTAAATCAGCTGGAAATACATCATTATAATTGTAGCTTTCCCTAAGTTTACTGTGCTCTAAAGCAATAATCTTTGAATCCACTATACAGTGTGTAGGGGAAAACTTGATCTCTGCAATGTATAGATTGTCCTCAACCACTTCTTCTTGGGAAGGAATTATTTAGCCTTCTCTCCCTCTTGAAATAAGTGCCATGGCTCCTGCTTCTCTCTCTGTCAGGAGTCACAGGTTCTACCTTCACTCCATTTTCTGCTCTGGAGTTATTTGGCCTCATGCCTTCAGTTTTGGCCAGCAGAAGGTTCTGCTCTAGTCAGCTGGCTCTTCCAGCCAAAGCTTAAATGCTTTGTGCAGGAAAGAAGTTAAACATGTTCTGAGTCTTAGAGTATATAGGGTAAGACCTCCTGCCTATTGCAGTCAGTTCATTGTGAATCTCTTCCATCAAGTAGTCTTTTTTTTTCATTATTAACATTAGGAATATCCTCAGAGTATTTCTGAAATTACCTTATTTAGGTGAACTGTAGTTCTGGTGCATTTCAGCCCTCTGAGGAGGGGCCAACACCAGTCCATCATGTTATATAGCATACCTTTTAATGGTGGAAGGAAAACAAAGACTGATAGGTAAGGGTAGGGGAAAAGAAAAGGTTTGAAGGAGAGGGGAAAGGAGAGAAGTTGAAGCTGTAGAGTCAGAGTTGCTATTTTGGTAACTGTTCTGTGAGGAGGAGTAGCAGGGTTCTTGTGGGATGCTTGCTGATCAGCTATCTCTAGATGGGAAAGTACATAGCTTTGGCAGAGTGTTTGAGGCTAGATAACTTGCAGATACTCTAGAAACAACCAGCAGCATCTCCAAATGGTTGGGACAAAAAGGAACAGGTTAAATAGGAACTGTGCTGTGGTGTTTGGAATTACAGTAGAGGAACCTGGGTTGGAGTTGGCTTACTTTGAATAAACACATAGTTATTTCCTAAAACAGGATTATAGTCTGAAGTATAGCAGAGAATATCTTGATTGGGTTCTCAGCCAGTCTTTGTCAGTTATAAGTTCACGATTCCTTTGTCTGGTGCTAGTCCTATGTGTCATGTGTGAGGTGTTCATCCACAGATTGGGTTGATCAAGGACGGTTGTGGTCCTGATCAGACAGTCTGATAGTGCAGTTGCATAACAAGTACAACACTATTAAACCTAGTGTTTAAAGATAGAAGAGTCTTTGGGGATGAATGAGCATGGGTTCAAACCTGCAGGGCTGACCTCACTCAGCCACTTTGCAGTTTCTCCATCCTAATGGTAGCACATTGCGCTCATCTGGGCTCCGCCTTCCACTCTTGTACTTGTCCCAGAACTACTCTGCCCTAAGGGAAGGACACACAGCTTCTGCACTGCTTTCCTTTTGACTTCCACCTCCACCCATGCTTGTGCACCAAATTAGGTGAGGAATAATATCTCCAATTGTTATTGGCCCTAGAGTCATATTCTTACCAACACAGAATGACACAGGGCTAATGATTCTTCTGTAAATACAGGCTGGGGAAAGGGAAAGGTGTCTCGTTTTTCCAGGTGCAGCCTGCCCGAGCCTGTCAACTTTGTTATTCCAGACTTCTGCTCACTCATCTAGAGCTGAAGGAAGGTTTGGAGGCTGTGTGTAAGGAAACATTGATTAGTCACTGGTTGGCCACAAACACTGGTCTGCCCTGCCAGCCTGAGTGGTGCCTGGCAAGCTGAGCGCTTTGCATCTGTGTTCTAATCAAGCCAAGATGGCTGGTTTGGCCATCCTCATGTAATCCCTCATTAAAAGCAATATATGTAAAACATTTGCAAAGATGAAGAGGAGCCCTCACATTATAAAATTGCTTTAAATGGAGTCAAACCCTGTAGCGTTGTGGGCGGCAATATACAAAATCATAGTAGATTAAGTGCAGAAGAACCACAATGTGAAGTTAGCCAGTTTGTTGGCAGTTCATTGCTAAATCAAATACCAAAATTAAGCAGCATTGAGTGGGGTGAGTAGGAAGAAGAAAGGCGAATTGGCATCTACAAACTGGAAAAAGTTAGTATTTTTAAATATATTGGTAACAAGAAAGGAATCTTTGTTGTGTAGAAATGTCTTTCACGTCCCTTTTAAACAGAGCACAAAAGTTCAAAGGCCCGAGTTTGGAAGAGTTGAAAAAAAGCAATTGTACTTTCTTCATTTATTTGTTTATCCTCAGCAAGATTTAAATGTAAAGTAAAATAAATTAAAAATATGATAAATGAGCAGTCTGTGTGTTCTTACTGTGGTACACTATATCCTCTCTCTTCCTTTTTGGCGCTACTTGTGCCAAATCGGATTTAAAAAACTCAAACAATTCTGTCTGGCTGTCAAAGTTGTCAGTTAAAACTCATATAAAGGAGAGGATTTAATGAATGGTCCAATCTTTGTTTGAAGACTGTTGTTTTGTCTTTACTAAGAACAAAAAAGCATTTCCTGTGAATATTCACTGCTGTAGTATTATATAAAGAATATAACACCCTTGCATTTTGGAAATTTGAGCCTTTTCATACTATGCTTTTATTTTGGGAACCTGTGAGTGAGCAGACAACAAACGTTAAGGAGTTAACTAAGCTGAAATAGATGTATTATTTACCTCATTCCAGCAATATTTTCTAGTCCTGTTCTTCAAGAAGCTGTTCTGATTGTGTTAGTCCAGGCAAATGCCCAGCATTAGGTGCATGTCAAGCCTTTTTCTGCTCCCTTGCTTGCCATGCTTGCATCTCCTTGAGGTTCATGTCATACATGTTCTGAAGATCTGTGAAACTTAAGTGCAGAGGAGAATGAGAGTCTAAGTGGCCATTCTTCCCAGGAAATACCATGTGGTGTTTAGGGAGAGTTGTGACAGTTGGACTTTAAGCACTTCATTGAAGGTACCTTTTCTTGGTCAAAGGTCAGATTACTGATGCACTGCATGGGGCAGGCAGATAGAAGGAATGAGGATGAAGAGTCCTTCAACTGTATTGTCATTGTATAAGAGAGTTGCTCTGTTGTTTTCAACAGGTACCTTCTGTTGGCTGAAGGCAGGTTTGTTGGGCAGGGTGAGGTTGATGGGTGATGCTTTGGCTTGACCACTTTGTTTTAGCTACAGTGTGTAAAGATGTGTTTAAAAACTACAGATCTCTGCAGAGAAAAACAAAAAGCTGGGAGGAATAGAAGGGTGAAAGCTGAAAAAATGTTTTGCTATTGAGAAGAAGCTTTAATACCACAGTGTGTGCCTTACTGTTAGGATAGTTTGGATGTATGCTGTAGCTCAATGGTACAAGTGTTTTATGGACAACTGCTCAAGTTTTGTTAACAGTTGATCCTATCTAATGAACTTTTGGAATATTATTACAGGCTTTAAACTTACAAATATATTGGGAATTGGTGCAAAGATAATAATTATAATCATTATAGATTAGTATCTTGTTACACAACATGTAAGGAAAGACACAAAACACTCTTAAAAAATTAGAGGTATCTCATTCTAGGCTCTTAGCTACCTGAGAAACCTTGAGGCTTAGCACCATGAAAAGCTGTGTTGTCGTTGCCTATATTGTTAGTATTATAGCTCAGGTGAACTATATAGTTAACTGTCCAGAATACTTGCATTGACTGGATGATGACAGAAGCAAAGGTGTTTTAATAACTTTGCAAATGATGTGTTTACCACTGCATATGCATAGGTATGTGTCTGATGTACCTATTCTGCTCTGTTCACAGGTGCATACCTCTTTCCTTTCATCTTTGCTTCTTTGCTGTGTGTGGGGAACCCTCTTAGGGATCTTGTAAACTTGGGTAACCTGTCTGCTTATCCAGAGACTGAAACAGTGCCCTTTGAAGTCAGAAGGAAGACTTCAGTCTGCTCAACTGAGGTTGGAATGAAGAACCAAAACTAAAATTCTGGCCCCATGGAATCATATGGCGGGACTCCAGTGAGGCATGGATGTCCTCTGAATATAGCATAGAAATACACATGGCTATTGAGGATTGGCAGGTTATCCAACAGTGCCTTCTTTTTAGGGTATAGAGTGTCTTGGGTTTTTGTTGTTTTTTTCCCCCCCCTTTTTTTTTTGCTTTAAGGAGGTGATTGCTTATGATGTGAAGTGATCCTGTTCAATAGGAACAATGGCAACCCCTCAGCAGCCTTGCCCTTTTGGAGTGTATTTCAGAACTATAATTTATAGAGGTTTAGCAAGTCTAAGTGAAAGCCACCACTTCAGATGTAGGTGAACTCAGTGATCTTCCAGGAAGCAAGCAACAATATGAACTTATATAGTGTTAATCAATGCACTGCTTGTGAGAAATTTTATTGCACACCCCAGTTGCAGACAGATTGCTGCGTTTTGAAAGTAGAGGAAGCTGCATCATGCACAAGCACTTTATTGGTTGTTAAGAAAAACTGGTAGATCAGTGAGGAGAAGCTAATGCACTGTCAGATTCACGTCTTCAGTTGTTTTGACTTTGTTGCTTCTTGTCAACATGTACAAAATGGGGAAAGACATTGCATAGTAATGCAACCAGGGTATAAAACCTTTTAATGGGAGATAAGGAAATATGGTTGAATTGGGTGATTTGTGAATACAAGTATAGAAGCTGTTTTAATCTGTTGTTATATACTTGATTTGGAGGTTGGCTCTTAAAGGCTTTTGTAATGCCATAGAATCATGCAAAGTTTTGAATTGGAAGGGACCTTCAAAGTTCATCTAGTCCAACCCCTGTACAATCAGCTGAAACATCTTTAGCTAGATCAGGTTGCTGAGAGCCCTGTCCAACCTGACCTGGAATGTTTTCAGGAATGTGGCATCTGCTACAGGACAACCTGTTCCAGTGTTTCACCACCATCATTGTAAAAAATACCTTTCTTCTATTTTGTCTGAAGCTACCTTCTTTTAGTTTAAAACCATCACCTCTCGTCCTGTTGCAACAAGCCCTGCTAAAAAGATTTTTTTTTTCTTATAAGCCTCCCTTTAAGTATTGAAAGGCCACAATAAGGTCTGCTGGAGCCTTCTCTTTTCCAGGCTGACCAACCCCAACTCTCTCAGCTTGTCATTGTAGGAGAAGTGTTCCATCCTTCTGATAATTTTTGTGGCCCTCTTCTGAACCAGCTTGAGCAGGTCCATGTCTTTCTGGTTGTTGAGGACTCCAGAGCTTGACACAGTACTCCAGGTGGAGTTCCACCAGAGCAGAGGGGCAGAATCACTTGCTGGCTGTGCTGCTTCTGATGCAGCCCAGAATATGGTTGGCCTTCCGGGCTGTGAGTGCACATTGCTGGTTCATGTCCAGTTTTTCATCTACCAGTAGCCCCAGGTCTTTCTCCATAGACCTGCTGTCAATCACATAATCCCCCAGAAGGTATTGATAATGGGGGTTGCCCCAAGCCAACTGTAGGACCTTGCAGTTGGCCTTGTTGAACCTCACAAGGCTCATGTAGGTCCACTTCTTGAGCTTGTCCACGTCCCTCTGGATGGTGTCCTGTCCCTCAGATTTGACACTACACCACTCAGTTTGGTGTCATCAGCAAACTTGCTGAGGGTGCACTCAATCCCACTGTATCATTGATGAAGATGTTAAACAGCACTGGTCCCAGTACAGACCCTTGGGGGAACACTACTTGTCACTGATCTCTGTCGAGGCATTGAGGTGTTGACCACCACCATGGATGCAACCATCCAGCTAATTCCTCATCCACCGCAGAGTCCATCAAATCCTTATCTCTCCAGTTTAGAGAAGGATATTTTGGGGAACTGTGTGTTGATCATCTAATATCTATGTGTTTATCAGTGGAGGAAGCTGAACACTTAATTCTTCTGGCTGCAGCTGAGGGAAGCTGAACAGCATGTCATGTGCTTATGCCTCATGTAGTTGAGAAGGACGACAAATTCTAGCAGTTGTGGAGTGTGTTAATGGCATTTACTGGCACAGTGATTGCATACATAAGACGGGATTTTTGTGGGTTTCTTTTTGCCCACCCAATTACGTTCTCTCTGACTTCTCTTGATACAAGCAGCCTGTTGCTCTCTGCCTTTTACTGGATTTGTCTCAGCTGTCATCCTGTGTCAACAGTGTGATAGGCACAGCAAGCAGTGGGTGTGCATCTCTGCAGTTACGGTGAAACAGGTGATGCAAACAGGGCTATGGGTGTGAAGTGCTGCATGGCAAGAAGCTGCCCAGGGCCTCGTGTTGGGCAGCAGTGTTTTTCCCAGTAGTGAATACCATTTAATGCATATGTTGTTTGCTTGTAAACTTGAAGTTGCTCAGGGTGTTTTGGTTTTGTTATTCCTAGTGTAGGTTTCTCCTTTGCAAGCCAGGTCTCGCTTCAGCAGGATTGCTGTGCTGGTTATTTAGCGTGTTGTGCTCTCAAGAGGATGGTTGTTATGCATGTGCTTGTGAGGACCATCAGCTCAGATTGTCACAGCAAAAAATTCTTGGAAAATTTTTTGTTGTGGTGCACTTCAGCTATCTCTGTTTACTCAGATCATGGTAAGATGCATGAGGTCGGATGAAAGCTGGATTTTTTTTTTTTTATGTAATGTTTGTGGGTAACATTGCTTTCCTTAGAGGATCATTTGAAGGAGAAAATAGTTTATATTACTTGCTAAACTGTGATAGAGTGAATGGGACGTGGCAAATATGAGCAGTGTGTGGGGAAAATGGCTACAGGTAAGTTTCTTCAGGTCTATTGAAGGGTGGCCATCAGTTTCTGTTATATTGACTGGGACTTTGGGATAATGTATGGTATGTTTTTTATCAATTTTAAATGTAGATGCTTGCTCAATTGCTACACATTAGATGGTAAACACCAAACTTGCTTTATTATTTTTTGCTTTTAATTTAGGCTACCTGGGGGGAACACAGGACTGCCCTCTGGCCATAGAAGCTTGTTTCCAGGCACTTCTCATTCACTAACTCATTGCACAGTTTTGGGCAAATAATCAACTATGGCTGCTGTTTCAGCTTCTAAAATACACAATATCTACTTTGTAGCTGTGCAGTGTTGTTGAAGCAAAGGCACCAAGTCCAGTCTGAGATTTTGATATGAAATGGAAGAACATTAAATAAATGTTCTGAAGGGACCAGGAAGGAGAGTTTAGTAAGTTAACATGTAGCTGAAATGTACTTGGCATTTATTTAGTGTTTTTCTTCTGGTAGCATAAGAATGTAATTGTTCTGCCATGGTGTATTTTTTCCCAATCCCTACAAGGGAGTTTCCATGCCTGGAATTTAGATTTATAATCTGCCTCCCCCCCCCCGCTTTCCTAATGTATCCTGATACTTTTAGATTAAGGTCACGTCACTTTATAATTTATTCTTGAAATGTTAAGTTCCCTATTTTCTGCAATGATGTCTTGAGTTGTGTCAGTCTATACGCTAACAGAAAAAAGCCTGCTATCTAGAAATTATACATAAAAATCCCTTAATGACAGATTTCTTCCTGTTTTTCTACCATAGTCACTCTTGCACTCGTTCTCCTCTCTCATCTCCCGGATAACCCTCATAAGTTTAATGACTGTGTTCAAGACAGCATTTTAATTTTTAGATTTATGTTTCTGTTTTTAACGCTAATAGTATTTCTGGTTTTAACACTAGCATTTTTTTTCTGTAAATTACCTAGTAGCTTCAGTTCTATGAATGTAAGATTGTTTTGGCTCTCTGTACATACAGCAAACACAATTACAAAATTATATTCTTTGACATAACCATTTTTAAGTAGCTTGTGCACTCACTGAAGGTAGCTGTAGACAAAATTAGTATAGTCATTTAGGTAGAGGGGAATGGATGCTGCAAAGCTCTCCATCAGAGTTGACTTAAGCTTCTAGTTGAACAGCGTGAGAACTCCCAAGCTAGAGCATAAAGGAAGGAAAGGTTAGAAGATTGGAAGAAGGGCCCAACCCCTCATATTTTAAGGTAGATTTCTGTAATCTTGTGCAGGGGCTTGTTATCCCACTTTCACATATTTAAAATAAGGGAGAGGTGTGTAAGAATATTTATATGGGGTAATTGTGGTGAATAAAAAAGTCATTCAGCAGTGCGCAAATACTGTGGAAACATGGGGGTTGTGTAAATTCTCTTAAGGAAAGACAACAAGCTTCTGCCATGCCCAGCTTAACCTCTTTCTCAGCTCTGCATAGCTTGAGAGTCCTCAGGCTGTGCTGACCTTGATACATCTGCCAGCCGTCGTTGCAGACTTCTGTCTCTTGAGTTTCCTGCAGCTTAAAATTTTGGGTAATTAGCTGAGGTGCTGCTGTTGCATGTTGCTGGAGATCTGAACTTCCTTGCAGGCTTGAATCTGTAGTAGACCTGCGTGAGGTTTGCATGGAGGCTTCCATCAGTATGATTCAGAGGGGTGATTTTAAATTTGAAAGCCAAAAATGATCCTGATAATGCTCTGCTTTTAATAATCTTTTCTGAAAAGTTCTGACAAGGTGTTCAGAACCTTGTAAGACCATATCTTTTACACTTTAATGGCTTAGTTGTTTTCAGTAGGATTCCTCCCTGTTTTTGTCAATGCATGATCACAACCAGACCTAGAACATGTCCCTTCCTCCTCTGTTTTCAGTGTGTGTGTGGGATTTTGGATGAACTGTCAGTTTTCACACACAGCTGAAATGCATCTTCTTTTCAAGTATGTTTGAGTAATCCATAGTGATTAAGCAAAACAAATAGGAAAGAATGTGATCTTGCTATATGCCATGATTGTAATGACCCCCTCTTTGAAATAAATCAGTTGTTTGTCAGAAGACTCATGTCTGCATAAGCACATGGCATTGCTGCAGACAGGAAGTGCCCTAGTCTGTTGACCTCGTCTCCCAGGGAAAATCAAAGCTCTCATTAAATGTAAAAGAAGAGTAAGAAGAAACCAACTTGTCTTGGTGGAAGACAAAAGCAATAATACATGTAATCTTTTTTTTTTTTTTTCCTTAAATTTATGAATGTGCAATCTGATATTTAAATTACTTTTTAAACTTTTTTTTAATGCAGCTGAAAAGAGTGAGGTCAGATGTATTTTCTTAGAGCTGTATTACACACCACAAGGGTGAACAGGAAATGGTTTAAAGGAATGCCAAAAACCCCCTATTCCTAACCAATTCCCTTGTCTTTTTTTAACCAGCTTTATTTCACATTGCATGCTTCAACTACTGTGAGCATTCCAGGGTTGAGAATAGGGGAATGTTTTGGCGTGTTCTTAAGTTACATCATCCAAGTTGCTTTGCTTGCAATTTAAAGAAGAAAACTGATAGGATTTTAAATACAACTATATACAGACCAAGTGTGAGAAAACAGATTTTGCTATATGCACCTCTGATCTGTTAGAAGTGGTGGGAGTGCTACCTTATTAACAGCAGAAATGGTGATAGTTTAATGTGACAAGAATATTCATTGTAATTTCCAGTAATTACCACTGTTTTCATGAATTTGCAATTTGAATTTATGCAGTACAATCCCCATTCACTTTATTACATGAATTTTAATTTTTCTGTATCTAGCTAGGTTTTTTTTCTTCAAAGCAGCCTATTTTTTCAAGTCTCCTACTGCAAAAGGAATTAAGTCTAGAAAATGGAAAAAACCCAACTTAAATATTGCCAAATCCACGCTCTAACAAACTATTAAAACCAAAAATGAACAACAACAAAATTATTTTAAGTGTTTCTGTCCAGTACACTTGCTGGAATATTTAAGACTATATTTATATCTCCTTGCTGGTTTTCCTTGTCACCTTGAATATCCAGTTAAACACGAAGTTGCATCTCATTTTAGAAAAGAGAAATTGGAAGTATGTATTCCAAAGAGCTGCAGTCAGAACAGCTTGTTTTCTGGAGGTGCGGTGACCTGTATGCAGCATGATCTTGGACTTCTTGTTTATTCATAGGTGAGGCAAGTCTCTTCCTCTATGGGGAGGCTTACTCACTAGAGCAAGCTGCCTCTTTCTGAGGCTTTGAACAGATATAATTAACACTGTCTTAACACCTGGTGTCTAGTCTAAAAGCTCCATAAATCTTTTCATACCCAAAGTGGCTGTGACTAGTGGTGTATGTGGTGATTGTACCTATTGGCTGGTTATTAGAACAAAGCTGGCAAATATTCTCTATGTTTGCCAGGGTGCTGGCACACTGAGCATGCAAGGCTAAACCAGAAATGTACTAAATTCCTTCATAGTGTGTGTGCGGTGTGAAGTTTTTATAGTCTTGTCTCTTCATGAGTCATTTCAAACACATACACATAAGTGTAAGTTCCAAAACTAACCTACTGCTTTTCTTGAAATATCCTTAAATAGTCACATTAGGCATTATCCTGTGCTCTTTCAAACTTGGATATCAACCCAAGATGTCTAAAGTATGACAAAACTAGATAAGCTGACTAGTAGTTTTGGTGCACTTTCAGGAGTTTAAACTTAACTAATACTTGGATCCTGTCTTGTTTAAAAAATACATTTGTAACTTCTGTAGCTTTTGAACACGTTGATTTGACTTTCCAGAGTTCAGCAGCTTTGCTGACTGCCCAGCTTAGATGTTCTCTTATAACAGTGTTTAGAGAAGTCAGAAATATTTGCACAACAGTAATTATTAAAGAGGACTGGAAGCTCTGGTTATGAAATCCAACACCTATAACAATAATTAACACTGAATAGTTGGGTGGAAGGCATGTAGTACACTAAGAATCTACAATTAGGACTGAGTGCCTGCTACATGACATCAAAAGCTTGGTTGTTGAATACTGTAATTCATTAGGCATGTGGACAGGACCTTATAATGAAATTAGAGGGTCTTCTCCAGTCTTTCTGACACTTGTAATTCTAGACTTCATTTGTTTTCCATACAATTAATCCTTATCAAACATGTGATTTGTTGCAGCTTTGCATTGCAAGGGGAGACTCAAAATTATATAACTTGTAGTGCTACACCCCTCCTTCCCCTTACATTTCAGTTCAATTTTCTGCTTTTCTTGTCTGTTTTGGTAGAGGAAGATGTTAGGAGAGGAGATAGCCTACCATTTTTCTTTCTACAGGACTACTCTGGCAAAGTCAGCTTGAGACCTTAGCTGCGTCTTTAACACTGCTTGCCTCCCACAGAGGTGGAGAGGTCACTTCAGTCTCCCTTTGTGGGAAAAATGTTGGGACACTTGGGATTGTCTACCACTGCTGAGCCCTGGAGAAAATTTCTTGGTTGGAAGCAAAACAAACAAAAAACAAACACCAAAGGAAAAGAAAATATGTCTATTGACACAAAGTCTGAGTTTTATTTGAAATAAAAAAATAGGAGCTTGCACTGACATGAATCATCATCCATGTTCTGTTCCTTGTTTTCTCTTTAGCTGATAGTGGGTGGAGTTCAAGTTAAACTAACTTCAGAAGAGGCTAGCTTGGGAGAGAGTTACCATCAGCCTGAGCCTCCATTGTCCTAGGCAGCTTTGAGGATGTTTTTGGCATTTCTTCATGTGTTTTTTTCACACTGCCCTTGAGGCATTGTGCTTACCAGTAGATCTTAGCTGTTGTTACTGCTATAATGAAAAGCATCATTGCTAAGCCATGCCTTCTTCCCTCTTTCCGTATTCCTTTGCTGTTCCCTGCGAGTTTATTA
>VYZX01016084.1:0-13685 GCA_013401335.1 Brachypteracias leptosomus | reverse complement strand
GATTCTACCCCAGTATTCTGCTCTGGTGAGACCCCACCTGAAGTGGTACATCCAGCTCTGGAGTCCTTAGCACAAGAAAGACATAGGTCTGCTCAAGCGGAAGGGGGCCACAAAAATGATGAAGGGGTCCCTCCTGCCATAGGGGCACCTCCCCTGTGGTGACAGGCTAAAAGACTTGCCGTTGTTCTGCCTGCAGAAAAGAAGGCTCTGGGAACACCTTATAACAGCCGTCCAGTATTTAAAAGGGGCCTACAAGAAAGGAGAAGGGACTCTTCATCAGGGAGTGTAGTGATAGGACAAGGGGTAACAGTTTTTAACTGAAAGAAGGTAGATTTAGATTAGATATTAGGAAGACATGTTTCACTATGAGGGTGGTGAGACACTGGGACAGGTTGCCCAGGGAAATTGTGGATCCTCCCTCCCTGGAAGTGTTCAAGGCAAGGTTGGATGGGGCTTTGGGGCTTTGAGCAACCTGGTCTAGTGGAAGGTGTCCATGCCAGCAGAGGGGCTAGAAGTAAATGATGTTTAAGGTCCCTTCCAACCAAATCTATTCTGTGATACATGGTAATTGAATCTTCAACAGTTTTAAAAAAATAAAACTTTTTTCTAGCATGCAGGCCATGTTTTTGAAAGCTTCATTTTCAAATCCATATTTAGATACATAAAAAATAATTTAACTTTCTAAATGGCTGGCTTAGCAAAAAGTTCAATATTTCTGTAGTGGAATGTACATGGCATAAAATACATTTAATGTAAGAGATGGTAGTCCATTGAAGTTGGATCATTTCACAGTGAAAATGTGTCCTCAGCCTCTCTCAGAATGACTCCCTTTATCCACCCTTAGATTTTTATTGAAACCCTGAATCAAAGTGTGGCTGTAGTCTGTCCTCAGTTTAGATTTCAACCCTTGACTCAAGTTAACATTAAAAGCTCTTGCAAGAAGATTATAGGAATTGGTGACTGGGGTATGAGAATACCATGCAACCAAAAGTATTCCTGTTTTCTGCCAGAGTGATTAAGGTGGCATAGCCAAATCCAGTGTCTTTGAACCGTTTTTGTTCTGCGGTCATCTATAGAATGTTGGGCTGGTGATGCAGAGCTGGCCTGTTGAATTCAAGATTACTGCCTTACTTTTCTTAATTGCCTTTGGATACTAGAGAAGGAGCAAAGAGATCACTAGGGACCTATAGCAGGCAGGTTGCTTGAGCACAGGGGTTCCTTTCTGAGGAATATGCTTTTTGGTGAGTTGGAGCACAGATCAGGGGTAGCAATGCTGGGTTTTTCTCTCTCTACTTTCCATCTTACTACTGAAGAAAAGCGGTGTCATCACGTGTGGTTAGCTGCTTCTTTAGGGCAGTGTTTATAGTGTGACCTAGTTCTGATGCCAATCAGCTTGTACAGATTCCAGTATGTTGTTGATTTTTTTAATATAATGTTTTGGATTGGAAGGGACCTTTAAAGGTTATCTAGTCCACCTACTCTGCAGTGAGCAGGGACATTTTTAACTGGATCAGGTGCTCAGAGCCCCATCCAACTTGACCTGGAATGTTTCCATTCCTTGAATGAATACATTCCTTGAATGTACCAGCTCTCTGGGCAACCTGTGCCAGTGTTTCACCATCCTCAGTGTAAAACATATCTTCCTTATATCTAGTCTGAATCTTCCCTCTTTTAGTTTAAAACAACAGACCCTGCTATAAAGATTGTTCCCCTCTTTCTTATAAGCCCCCTTTAAGTATTGAGAAGCCTCAGTAAGATCTTCTGGAGCTTTCTCTTCTCCAGGCTGAGAAACCCCAGTTCTCTCAGCCTGTCTTCATAGAAGAGGTGTTCCATTCCTCTCATAATTTTTGTGACCCTGTTCTGGACCTGCTTGAGAAGGTCTATGTTTTTCTTGTGCTGAGGACTCCAGATGGGGTCTCACCAGAGTAGAGGGGCAGAATCACCTGCTGGCTACACTTCTTTTGATGCAGCCCAGGATATATGTTCTGCAGAGCAGGAGAGGGAATAGGAGCTGTGGTGTGAAAAGTAATGGGGCTGAGCAGATTTCTGTTAAGAACAGAGCAGCGATTACTGATTCAGATTGAGGGTCCCTGATGTTTTGTTTCCTGTAGTGCTTGTCAGTGCATATCTGGGGAAGAGCAAGCACTGAACAAGTGTGTGTGCCACTTCTCCATAATGCTTTCCTAGCTGCTGGCTATTTCCAGCTCAAGTAGTTTTCTGAGCGAGAAAATTCTTTCCTTGTGGTTTGACTGAATCTCTCTTCCAAGTCTGTAGTGAATCTTTCCATCTAATATAGGACCAGCCCCTTCTTGAACCCAGGTGAACCCTTCTGCAACATCCTTTGAAAGGAATTCCACAAGTCTGCTGTTGACTTTCTTTTGTTTGGTTTTTGACCTGATTCCACTTTCATGCAATGTTTGCTTACTGTGCTGGAAAAGACACTGAACAGTTGATCCCCATCCACTTTCATGATGTTATTGGTTTTTGTTGACTTTGTATCCCCCTTAACTTGCCTCTCTTTTTGAGTGTGAGGCACCCTAGCCTACTTATTCTCCATACAGATTCTGTTTTGCGTCATCTTTGCAGTTCTGAAACTTTTCCAGCTGTAAGGCCCTGAAAGAGATGAGTACTGCACATTGATGAACTGCTTGAGTGTACAGGTATTTGTACAGTCCATAGTTACTCTGTTTTCTTCTTTATGCCTTAGCTGATGATTTCTAACACTTGGATATCATAGGGATTGATCTGGGAGTCAGGAAATACGGATGCTTTTCCTGGCTTCACCTATGTAGTCATTTTGCTTCTTGGTTTCTGCTGGTTCTCTAAACTTTTATGCTGATTTGATGAAGTGTGCATGCTCTTCTGGAAAAGGATGCTCATTGTATGCTCTTTTAGTGGGTGTCAAGGCCCTGTTTCTGTTGCAGAGCAAGATATTATTACATAGGGAGAAATTATAGTGTTTTTTGGAAGGATTTGGAGTAATTATACCTCAGTCAGTCCCCAGTAATTTTTCCCTTGCTAGTTTTATCACTATGAGAAATGAAACTTGCTGCTTGTCATTTTTCCTTACTTTTCTTGCTTGAGTCTATTTTTCTGATAGCCTGACTTGAGTTGTGGGTGGATTTAAAACTACCTACAATAAAAAGTGGAGGTTTTTAATAGAACTGTTTGATGTTACAGCTTAGTTAAGGCATTTCTATGTACTGTCTTAAATGGTGCCCTGAATATAAGGAGGACCAGAGTGATAATGAGGTACTGAATGGTTATCATTAATTCCAAGTGATTATGTGAAGTATTTGAATAACTGAGGTGTTGGTGACTTCTGTTGTGCATATTTGGGTAATTAACGAATTGGAAAGTGTTTTACCTGTTACAGTTGCAGGTTCTAATTTCCTTCTCAGCAGTTTTTTCATTCAACTTTTACATAATGCTGAAAATCATATTATTTTTCCCTTAGTTTGTGTATTCTTAGTTGAGTGTATTTTTTCCCTTCCCTAGATATTTTTAAAAGGGAATCCACTTTTGATTTGCAAATAGTCCTTTAAACTTTTTTTCCTTAGCATTTTCATGTTAATTAAGTGTGAAGTAATAATAAACCATAGATTGCTTTCAAAATTTGTAAAGGCAAACTTTAGATCTGTTGCTTCAGAAAAGTGTAACAAGTAGTCCATTGTACCTATTTAGCTGAACAGTGTTTGTAACTCTAATGGTTTGTGCATTAATGTAGATTTTAAGAGCAATAATAATTTATTTTCCAAAAGAAGGCTTTAAGAATATTTATCTTGGGGACTTCTAAAAACCTTGCTTATTTGGGTAATACCTTTTTAAAATAGCTAGCCAGATGGATCCAGGGAATGCTTGTGCATGTCACATATGTCTAATGCCTTTTGCTCTCCTGGGACCAAACTACATTACATCATATTTTATGATTACAAGACAGAATTTTAGTGGAACTTCGCCATATGGTTGAGTCATCTGTTCTCTTTAGTTTTGGAAGGATTATACTAGCATCTTCAAAAGACTGTTAAATTTATTGGCTTTTTTAACCCATAAAATTTGGAAACCTTCTGCTGTCTCTGGCAATGAAAACTACCCCAATTTCAGCTTATTATTTATATAATCCTTTGCAGTTATTAACCAAATTGTTAAAGATGCTTGTGTGCTATTTTGGATTTCCTATCTCATCAGGTGGAAAGGAACCCCAAAGATACAAAAAGATTTCTAAAAGAAACAAAAAATGCAACAAACAGATATTCTTTGCATTTTTGTCATGACTCATAAAGCTCTTAGACGTTATCTCTTCTTCCTTGAAGGCTTAAAACCTGTTACAAATCTTTGCTCTTCCTCTCTCACTCCACCCTTTCACATAAATTATTGAAAAGCACGTTTAGAAAACGATGAGAATTACCTCGCCTCTGACTGGCCATTTGCTCCTGAAAGCAGTCTGAATTCTGCAATTATTCATTCATAGTTGTTGTATTTATTAGATGCTCTCCACAGAATCCATTGTAGTCTTGGTGTGTGCAGTCTCCGTCTTTGAAATGCATGTAAACAGAATGTGATAGGGGTGTGATGAGGGACATTTGTCAGGTTGCTCTACTTGTAAGCATCAAAGGAGCAGGTTGGCTTTAAGGAAATGTTTGTAAGATTTATATTATGACTAGGCATTTCTCTGTCATGTCAGCCCCTCCATGCACCCTGACAAAGAGGTTGTGGCTGTAACAGAGATGTTTTTGGTGGTGGAAAAGGGGCTGGGAGCACAGCAGGCCCACTTACTTTACGTGGGATTATGTGCTCTGTCTCCAAAGAGACTCTGGGAACTGTACTGCTTGTCAGGATTTTATGCTTTGTGCATCTTTTCATTGTAGATTTTTAATACACAGTGGCTTTGTACCAGGAGGGTGAAGATCTCTAGGTTGCTGAGCTGCTGAGCTCTCTTAATATAGAAAATGTTCTTGGATCTTGCAAAGAAATCGGAATATAAGCTAGACAACCTGAAGTAGGGTTTCTCAATATGGCAGGAACTGTCCCTTATAGAGAGGGATCAAGACTATGACAGACAAACCATTGTCAGCATTTATCTCTGGTAAGAGAAGATTGTGGTATGCAATTGTAATCCAACCTGGAAGTAATTAATAGGATCCAAGTGAATATATCATTACAAATAATTTTTTAAAAAGAGGTCTGTGACTTCTGTCACCTTCTGTAAATAATCCTAGCACATTTGGTGAGGTGCAAGGTACCCAGATTAGCCATAGCACTGTAACAATAGCACTTTAGTGAATCAGGCATGGATAAGAATACTCAGATGAGGATGGGAGGGTTACTTGTGTAGACTGTTCCATCAATACTGGGCTGGGGTGGCTGCACCAGGCAGCAGCTAGTTCAGTCACTGTTCACACAGGCAAGAATTAAACCCCAGTGCTAGCTTGGGGCAGCCAACACTAAGTTTCCACAGGCTGCCTGAAGGACGGTGTGCCAGCTGCAGCCCTGGTCAGATGAAAGGTGAGACAATCCATGCCTTCTGAACAGAATATCTGTGTAAGGGCTGTGCATATTATTACTCATCCCTGTAAAGAAACGGATCTCCTTCTGTAGATGAGGCCTAAGGGAAGGAACCAGGGTGAGTGCCTGCTTGCTTGTTCTCTCCTTACTGAAGGCTTGCCACGTGTGGGCAGTTGATGTTCTGCATACAGAGAGTCTGACGCATAAAAGACTTGTCTGATTCTCAGTGCATGTGATGCAGAGGATAAACAACGTGGGAAGATGCGGTGGTGTGAAATCTCATGTGCTCTTCTCTGGCTGCTGAAGTGGATTTTATTTTCATGCAAAACAATTGCTTGCTTTCCCAATTTCTGAAGTCCAGCTGAGAATGTATCTTAGGCATAAGTTTCCTATGGCTCTTGTATTATCCTTCACTGCACCCATGGAAGTAAATGCAGCTAGGCTCAGATTGCTGCTTTAATATTTGGTTTTGGAGACTGACAGATACTAGATCTACAGGTCAATCCACGGCACAAATATCTATCAGTGGCCTCATCAAGATCAGACAGATAGTGAAACTTTTTTGCCTTCTTTTGTAGTCATGAAATAACTTTCGGAGATTGAGTTGAGCCCTTGAAGACTCCAAACAAAATAGTTTCTTGGAATAGGGATTTGTCTCTATGTGTGCACTGTGTTTTGTTTGGCTTTGTCATGGTTTTTAGAATAGAAGGCTATAACCCTGTAACAGTGGATATGTCCTTTACAAGAATGACAAATACAACTATAAATAGACTGTTTTTCTACTCTGAATAGTTTTGAGATTTTAATATATATTTTGTTACGTACTTCAAAATTGTATTACTTCATACAATGGCATTCTGCTAGGTATAAAAAAATAACAGGAAGTCTTTTTAAAAGCAACCATCTAAGATGTTTTCTGGTGCTTGTGGAGAATATTAAGATGGTGGAGCTTTGTCAAGTAATCTACTTTACTCTTGCTAGTAGAGGGGGGAAAAAGGAAACTGCTTTCATTGTGAGCTATGACATCATGTAGATTTTTGTAATACAAAAATAAGGGGCCATGGTGGCTGGTACCTTATGAATACATCTTAACAGTAGTAGTGATACTGATCAATTAATGTAATTACAGACTGCATGCAATTCTGCTTGGTGTTGAAATTTTTTTTTTTTCTTGTCTGCAGACTTCATAATTAGCCTTTGTGTCTCTGTTCCCCTTTGCAGAATAATGGGGAGGATAAAGGGCAGCAGCTTTAAACTTAATGAAAACCAGCTTACTATGCAGAAGTGGCAAGAGAAGGAGCATTTGGAGAGGTTTAGGAGTAGACAGGAGGAAGGATGGAGCCATGGGTCTAAAGAACTAGTCTAGCAAATGAGGTAATGATGTAGTTGAGTGGGTTCTGGTATGCTGGATGTCCGTTTGCCCATCTGAAATCAAGAAGATCCATGAAGTACCTGTGTTGTCAGACTGAATATACGAGTCAACAGAAACTGGAGGATGTTACTAAAATTCTAGGTAAATGTAGTGAGCTCACATAGCAAGGAATAAATGGTGCTGAATCTAAAAACAGTCCATTAGGGAAGTGGTACATGTCTGGCATTGAATGTTGAAAGCTAACAGGCTGTTCCTGTCACTGTCTAACCAGAGTTCAGATGTATGTCCTGGTCATTAGGCACATTCTGATCTTCATAGACTATTGTATCTGACACAGTATTTAAGAATAAAAGATAGTCAACACAATAGCTGAGTAAACAAACTTTGCTTGCATAGTTGGCATTGTCCCTGTATCCTACAGCCTGCTTACTACTGAAAAACACTTACCAGATAAAAGGTGAGATTAGATTGTCCAGCCAATTTCACTTCCAATTTCATGATTTCATTTTCCCAACTGACCGTGAAGCAATTATGCAGCAGAAATCCTGAAAACTTGAAAGTCCTTATGTGAATTATTATTTGACTTTGATATATAGCTAAAATGTTGATTCAGTAGTTCTTCAGTCTTAAAAACTTTGTTAGAAAGCAGTCTTTCCATGCATCTCATGCTGATGATCAGTTTCTTGTTTATGGTTTTTGGGTTTTTTCAACTTTAAGGAAAACCTGAGGATTCTTGTTAGTTTATGGATAACCATTTAAGAAGTGTGGAATTTTCTTTTTAATGTGTTTTGACACACCATGGGGTTTTTTTTTTAAGGAAAGAGCTGCCATGTGTCCAGCAGTAAACAGTAGCAC
Source organism: Brachypteracias leptosomus (assembly GCA_013401335.1). NCBI lineage: Eukaryota > Metazoa > Chordata > Aves > Coraciiformes > Brachypteraciidae > Brachypteracias > Brachypteracias leptosomus. Next base: position 5,953 of record VYZX01016084.1, on the reverse strand, counting down.
ATTAGATGTATTTTAGTTTCAGTAATATTTACTAAGTAATTTCAAGATGAGAAGAACAGTCATCTGAGTTCATTGTAGCTCAAAACTTTAGAACTGTATGAAAAGGCAGAACAATGGGAGATAGTCACTGCAAACAAGATTGATTTAGCTTTTTTTATTTTTAAGAAGTCCCTTGTGTTTTTTTCCTGTGTTAAGATAAACACGGCTTTATTTATACAAATATACACAATTATTTCTTGGCTTTGCTTTTTTCTGTCTTACTGAGAGTGATTGGTTGCATGTGGTGGTGTTACTGCTACATCCTTTGCTATCTGAAAGTAAAGATAAATATCCAGTTGCTGTATTGGCAATGTGTGAGGTGATAAACAATGGGCAGTAGCTGGACTTACTGTTGGTGCTCTGGCTATACGTTACTAACAATGTAGATGTAGTTTTCTTATTTAGTTGTAACGCCTCACGTGTTGTGAGATTTTTGTTCATGGCTTTTCCTTTACGTCGACTGGAATGAAATTGGTTATGTGAAAACATCGGTAGTTACTTAATAGAAAATAAAAGCCCTGATGTACCTAAATGTAATGTTAATGGGAAGTAGCACTGTTCTCAAATGCAAAGATTGATTTATTTTGTCTTGTTAAAAGATTTAAAAACAACAGTTATCTGAAGGAAAAAATACATCGTGGCCTTTACTAGGAAGCAAAATGAGCAGCATGCGTGAGCTCTGTGCCTCCCAACCCACCCAGAACTCCATCAAGTTCCTCTAAGCTCACTAAATGTGGGCCAACTGTATTCATTGGTCTGGTGGACTGTGTTGTGCTTTCTTGGCCCTCTTGCAGACTTCCGGTCTCAGCCTCTTCACTTGCTTACTCTTACAGAAGTGAAATCTTACAGCTGAGTTATGGAGGGGCTGCTTATCTATATTTTAAGTATGCAGGTTCTCTATGGAACCTGATGGATACTCTGCATTTAGAGCCTGACTGAAATTGTGAAACCAAAACCAGCTTGGGGAACAAATAACAAACAAAAACCCACAACAACAAAACAGACCCCTCCCCCCAACCCCAGGAAACAAACGAGAAACTAACAAGATCAGCAAAACAGCAACCTCTTAAACGCATTTCTTTCTATTTTAATTTTCCTCCTGAGTGTTCTTGGAGCAGAGCTCACAGCCTGCTGCAAATTCCAGACATTATTTAAGCAAAGAACACACTAACTTTTTTCTACAATTTTTCCACTCCCCCTACAAACTTGCAGTCTCAGATGACCATTTAAGTCAGGTCATCCTTCCCCTTCTCTGCTGGTGAAAGACCTTTTCATTTCTCAGCTTGTAGTCCCCTTCTGCCAGGAAAGTTTCCGGGCAGCCTCACTGGCTGATAGAAGCGCCCTGCTGAGTGGCTTGATGTTCACTTGCATTATTCTGGGGTTCAGTATGAAAAAATGGTTTACTTGGATAATAATCACTTCTTTATCTACAGAAGCTACCAAATGAATGAGTAATTATCAAGGTTTACTGACAATCTGCCGTTAGTCTTTTGTTACCGTTCCTTGTTCATTCACTCCAGCTGCTTCCTGCCTTCCCTATGGTGCTTTTTATCTCTGGTTCAAATGGAATCCATTGTCTGACACAAATACAGTCTCCAGCGACAAACAGACCTCATGCATTCTGCATGGACAGTTACCCCAACTAGGCACAGTAGCTCAAGATGCAAGGGGAGGACAATGGATTAATGCTTCTGGTTGTAAAATGTTCACAAGTTACTTGCATTGCTGCTGCTGTTTCCACCCTGGAAGAAATTAATGGATAAGCTCTGTGAGCTGCAAGTGTTTTGGTGTCCTGTGTAAATACAACATTATTAGTCATCAGCCACCAAAGTGTGAACCTGGATGGCCAAGTGAAGCTGGAAAAGACTACTTCTGTTGTAGCAATTAGTGACATTTAGATAATATCACCATGAATTACTTTCCAAGCCGTCGTCACACTTTGCTTTTTAGACAACTTAATTAGAGGTCAAGACCTTTCTTGTGGTAAAGTTAATGAACATAGCATCTTTTGGCATGGCCTTCAGGGTGCTGCCTCAATGGAGCGTTATGCAACAGAGGTCAGCTTGCAATGCCACTGGTTCTATATATGCACCATGGGCAGACCTCGAAAGGTATAGGAAAGAGCTGGAGCCCCAGCAACCGAAAGGTGCTTGGGAGGCAGGCAGCAGCTTCTGGCATCTGCTAAACTCTGGACATCCTGGGAGCTGCTGCCACAGATTTGGATAAGCTGTTGCTGATAAGCTCAACAACATCCTGCCCCTCTGCTAGGGATATTTCCACTCCCACCACGCAAGTTTGCTACAGGCGAATACAATCTCTTAATTGGAGATGGAGGGAAGGGAAAGGTTTACACCACTTGCCCACATACCACTGACTCAGAGGTTATAATGTTTTCAGATAAGCTTTACTTTTGAGAAAAGCTATCATTTGTTGTTTTAATTTTGAAGGATGCTTTGCCTAGTGAATGCATGCCCTACAATAGGATTGTTGGGATTTTTTTCAAGACTCTGTTGGGAAGTCCAGCACATGTGGACTTTCATGGATGACCTTGTGATGTAGAGGTGTTCAGTATCTTTGCCATGCGATTGTTTGTGACGCCAGTCTTTTAAGTATTCCTTTCCTTTTCAGACAGTGAGTTGCTGAGTTTGAAATTATCAGGAATTTCAATTTGCTACTCAGCTTCCCTGCAGTTCTGATTTCAGTGGAGATAACATAACTCTGTCTCCAGTAGGTTTGCAACAATGCAAGGTCACTTAAATCATCTCCTGTAGGCTGCTTGCCAAAGATAAAGAAACAAAGTTGTTGTCCAGTTAATGTTTGCTCAGGTCTTTTGTACATGGAAAACACTCTGTACAAGTGCTAAGTAGAATGATCACCTCTTGTTTATGTTGTTTTTTCTTGCATGACATTTACTGGTAATCTCAAAGGCAACTGAGACTTAATATCCTGATGTGATGGTGATGAAAAAAGAATGGATACCTCTTGAAAACATTTTTTTTTAATTCTTGAGTTCACTTTGTGACCGAGAGAAAACAATGTTTAAAATATGTAGTGCAAACTTTAAGCTTTAGTATGAAGGCTTCTTTCTGGGCTCAAAACAATCTGTCAACTTGTCAACACATTGTATGTGATCCCAGTGATGAAGGAGTTTTACTGGTCAGTTGCAGCCCCAAGAGTATTGTAACTACTTTATTAGTATCTTGCAACCATAGAATTATCTCTAGGTTTGCAGAGAAAGTAACCTGTGCCTAGAGGAAGCTTAGAGGAGACACACAGTCAACAGCTGTCAGTACAATTACTGTCAGTAACTACTGAAGTGTGTGTCTGTGACTGGTCGAGCTGCAGTTTTGAGAGTTCAGCCTTTCTTTGCTGATCATTGACAGTGTTGTGAGCACTCTGCTTTTGGCTTGAGTATCATGCCCTTTTTAATCACTAATCATAAACTAATGGTGTAAATCAAGTCAATCAGTTCTCTCCTGCCTTCTGCCTCACTAACCTTGACCAGACCGTGCCCTGTGCAGGAGTCACTTTCCATCCTAAGCATGTTTGGTTCTTTCCTTCCAGCTTCCTTCTTGGGTTCCTAAATGTTTAAATGTGGAAAACATCTAACTGTTACCAGAGAGATGCTTCCGAGCGTGGCCATACAGCACAGTTTACTATCAGAAAAAAAATGAAAATTAAGACTAAAAACCATGCTTGAGAGGGATATTAAATTTCAGTCAGAAATTTCAACCCAGCTCTGCTAAGCCACCTGATGTTTGAATTTTGTTTTACCATCCTTTCGTCAATGCTGTTGTTTGCATTTCCTTGCTTCACCATGGCAGGTGGTTGTTGCAGTAACAATTTATTAAGGATGATGGATTATCTGATCCCCTACATAATTATACTACTGCTAATAGGAAAAGATTGACTCTTTTTAGGCATGACTGAAAACTTTTTTGTATCCAAAACCTTGCACTTCTTGAGCTTTGATCAGTTTTACTTTTTTTTTCCTGCATAATGTCCATTATCCCTGCCTAAACAGTAGAGTATACAAATGTTTTTTAAAAACACCACAACAACAAAACAACTCTCCCCTCTCTCTGTCAACACACCCCTCCCCTGCAAATCTGAAGTGCTGGTGGGGTACTGGTTCTGTTACATGAAGCTGAAATGTGTCTTACATAAGCTGAGTTTCACTTGTGTTCACAAACCATTGTTATTGCAGAATGTTAATTGTTTGAAGGAAGGCTGTTGATAACTATTTGGCATCTGGCCTACAGAAATGGGGGTGGCAGGTGAGAGGGTGGGTGGAGATAAAGAAACCCCACATGTGCAGTCTTTTCCAGGATCAGATTCTTCCAAATTTGTTATATGCATGTGTTTACATTGAGCTGCCCAGGACTTTTTATTTGCATGCTATATATATAGCACTATGCGTTGTGCTGTATGACTCAGTTGGCTAAGTTGCATGTTTGCAACACTCCTAACACAAAACAAGTGAAAAAACAAAGCCCTTAGCTTTATTGCTGATGAAAAGTACCTGCTTAGCTGCTGGAGTCTGATGGTTTTGTTGCTATACTGAGATTTCCCAGAAGACCCTACTGCTACTCTGTGTTAACCTTCAGTTTGATGTGCCCTGCAGAGATGTGCTCAGAATGTTACGTATCTAGGCATCTCTGACATAACAGGAAACATTCATTTATACTACCTGAAAGAGTGGTAGTAACAGGACTGAAGCTTCCCAAGGTGCTGCTTGGGTGAAATGTGAAAACTAAGTCAATAAATGTAGAGAAAAGCAAGAGGAGAGTGCTGAGGAGCCTTGTGATAGAGGGGCCTGGATGTGGCATTGAGGCAGCGAAAGAAGGAGCCTTACAGAAATGTTTGGGCAGCCTGGATAAATGGAATGGAATGGTTTGTGAGGTTGTGATGGAGGAAGCTTGATGCAGCTGGTTTATGTAGTTAAGGTCTCCAATTAGGCTGGCCACCTCAGTCCTTTGATACTCTTGGTGGAAGAGTGCATCTCTCATGTATGTTTTCCAGAAGAAAACATGGTGCTGCAGGATAGTTCAAGGTCACTTTTACACTGAACAATATTAACCATAGCTGTGAGTACCTGTGTTTTGCATCATCCCAGCAGGAATTACCTCCCAAGTCTTTGATGGATACCTGATGATAAGTGTGACTTATCTAAACAAAAACAGGCTAATATTACAAGAGATTCAGAAATTTTATGTAATGCAGCAGTCACTGCCTCTGCTCAGAAATCTTTGTATATGTCCTGGCCTGTTCTGGGCAGCAGTGGCTGTGCAGTTTTTGATTACACGAGGCACTGTGAGAGCTCTGCTGATTAAATGCCTTCTATTTGCTTGCCAAGTCCTGTGTGCGGGGTCTTTCTGGGTGTCTGTCTTACTCTCTTTCCTTCTAGATTTTGGTTTTTTCCTCTCCTGAAGAGGACAGATAGTAGGGCTATATTTCCTTATTGGAATGGATGCTTTAGAGAGTCTGTTGCATGCCACTTATTTTTTTTTAGCTGTACCTTTAACTTCTGGAATGCGTTGTACAATGTTGCTGTTTTGAACACAGTGGGAAACAAAAAACTAGTTCAATCCTATCAGAGGAATACTTGAGCAACAGTTGATGACTGTGGAGTTGTTTCTTCTGAGTGGACAGATTTATCCTTAATTTCATTTTGAAAATAAAATGAGGTCTGTAAATAGATTTGTATAACTTGCATTATAGTTAAATTTCTAGAATTTTGAGAGAGCTTGAGTATAAACTTGACATTTCATCTACAATAATGATGCCTTATAATGGAATCTTTATTGCTTTAATGAAAAGATGCATAACTTTTGCATGGACAATACAGCATGATGGCTTTTAAGCATTTTACGTAGAACACAGCTATTTTAGTTTATAAATGTGGTGGGTTTAC
>VYZX01016082.1:0-10526 GCA_013401335.1 Brachypteracias leptosomus | reverse complement strand
GTGACTCATCCCTGGGTCTACTCCAACTCGGGGCCCACAGCCCAGGCCCCAGCACTTCAATATTTTGTTCCTATCTTTCTTGTAAGTCCCCTTTAAGTACTGAAAGGCCACAAATAGAGTGACATTGTCTAAGGTATCATTGATAGCACAAAGGAAATAGAAAACTAACCTGTAGTTTTGCAATCAGTTGGGCAGGGAGACAGATTAGAACATTACTTTGTCTATCTATCTTACCATCTAGGTGATCAAATAAACAATGGGAGGACGGTATCACTTCCTCCTCCTGTCCAACCGCACATATTACTTCTTTCAAGAAGGTCTAATAGCATAAGAGGGAGATTCACATTTGTGTTCATAATTTATTTCTGGTTTACATCTGTGTTTTCATTTGATTGAAACTACAGTGAGGAGGAATGTATTGCAGAGAATTTTATGTTTAAAAGTTATTACAAGATTAGAAAGGGTCTATCAGTTGCTAAGGTTAATATATGAACCCAGTCTGAATTCTGTAAAATAAGCTTTCTCTCATTAAGTGTTGCATTTTAATGAATTAAATTTATAATGGGCACTGTCTTGGACCTTACTGGCAATACATTGCTTAGACGAGTCAGACCTTCAAGCTATAGGAACCACATATTGTAGTTAATTAAGGCATATTAGTAGCAATTTTATTAATCAGAAATGATAGTATCACCCTTGAAGCCTCCTGCTTAATATTTTTGTATTAGCATTTCAGTTAGTAGTGAGTCAACCTCCAAATAAATAAAGGCTAAGGTAATGCCATTAAAATGATGTGTGTTAATATGCAATGCATTGGCTTCTTTCTTTTAACTGATCTACACCTTCAGAAATATATTGAGAGGAAAAATTTTTTAAAATCTTGAAATATTTGATCTAAACTAAAGGACGGATCCAAAATAACTCCTTATAGCATCTTAGCCTCGGCTCCAGGAAGCTACTCTGTAGCCAAGTGAACCCAATGACATCTCCACATGCTCACAATGAACCACATTTCTTAGCATGATAGCTCTTGATCATAGAAACTTGGGGAAATAAAAGGTAAGGAACTTCTCTAAAATGAAAACTCTGGTGTGTTAAGAAAATGGCTTCTCTGGTAGCAAGAACTAGAATAACTGAAATTAAATTACATGTTTACAAAGTTGTCTTCCAAAGTCTGCATACGGACTTGGAAAAGCTTCTAAAAACATCACAAAACTTTTCACTTTAGAGATCACCTGGGATCCCCGTATTTTAGATATTTTAATCATAACAGTACTTAAGCATCCAACTGTGGAGAAGCATACCACAAACAGGTGAAGAGTCTCTGACTTGGTGAGTTTTTAAGTTAAAATAATGGATGTTCTTGAATGTTAAAATGAAGCCTGTCTCACCTTCATTGTGCTTTTTTTGCTTTTGAAGCTGATTTTTGTCCAGGAAATTTTTTTACCCGGTATTTTTTCAATGTAAGCATTGAACAAACATGAACTGCAATTCTTAAGACGGTATCTTCTTAAGCTTCTCTATCCTCAGTAAACATAGAAAACTGTCATGTTAAGGAGTCCCAAGCTCACACACTAACCTTATTCATTTCCTAGTCTATTAAAATCACATTGCTGTTTGCTACATATAACACCAGTTTTTAGTGGGTATTACAATGGTCCATATTTTGAGTGGACTCCTTCCATGTATTTCTACCTCCAGCTGTTTTGCTTAGATCACTACTGATATGTGACAATTAATGAAGGTTTTTTAAACATAGATGCAAAGGGTATCCTCATGGCCAATACTATATTAAACACACTTTGACAGGATAGCTGCTCCTGCAGATTGCAGGAGTTGTGAAATTCACAGTTCAAGAACAGGGCTGTCTCATGAAGCTCCAGAAAATATTAATAGCATTTTATTGTACATACCCATCTGTTTTAAAACAAGCCTGCCTCTTCTTCTTTCACCTTCTTTAAGTGTCCTCTGCTTTTACATAGTTTCTATTCATAGTTTCTGTCACTGTTTGAGTCCTCGCTTTAAAAAAACACGTTTGGCAAAAATGGATCAGGTTTTGTCTTGTCCTCCTTCCTCTCCCTTTCCCCAGCTTGCTCCTATCACTGGTACTGGTATAGATATTTGAGCACAGAAAGATAGAAAGGTGGGTAAAAGAAAGTGCTGAGCAGAGCAAGGATATATTTGGAACTAGTTCATAATATTTTCTGTATGTGCTTGAGAAGAACCTACAAAACAAAGTGAATTTTTACCAGCAGATTCTGCTATTTTTGAAACAAAGATGACCACAATTCTCTTATTTCATTGTTCTAGACTCTGCAAGGTCTACAGGTAATAAAGTTCAAAAGTATCCATAGCCCATTTTGTCCTTCTATCAATAACTGTCAATATTCTGAGCATCTTCATCTTACAAAGGTATCATATGTTAAAAATTCAGAGCATTCAGGTCTTATAAAATCAAGGCCCATACAGAACTCCAGCTGTACACAAACCTGAATTTTCCTACAAAGGCAGTAACTGATTGGAGCCATCAGCAATATCATTCAAGAGACAAGAAGGAGCAAATTAGAAAAACATTTTTCACTCTTATATCATTGAGATGCTGTCTCATATTCCAGGTCACATTTTAAGGAAAGTCAAATGCATTCAGATTTTCTGGTATTGTTCTTTTGGGATCTTACAGCTTATCCTTGTGCTTTCAGCATATCTTTCCTCTTCATTAAAGACAAAAGTTGAGATACAAAGAAACATTTGACTTTTCAAAGAGCTTTTTTGTAAGATAGTTTCAGAAATGAAGTCTTCTTTTCAAGTTCTTTTGATGCACAGGTCTTTGACTCATTAAAGCTTTCTTCTTCCTTCTTCTACACTTCAAAAGTAACCTACAATTTTTTTTAAGAACAAATGTAGTCTCCTCCTGATGTCCTGCCATTGTTTCTCTGAAGGGACACTCAGCAGTGTGCTGTGTAGTTCAATACAAGTTATAGGAGAAGACCTTCAGAGGATCAGGTTCCAATCACACTGCAAAGTTTGATGTCAAGAGCATTACTGCCTGTTTGTGTGTTCTACTCTATCCAACAGATATCACACTAATTGTTTTGGTGCCCAGATACCCATGTGCCAGCTTTTTCTGCTTTGTATCATCATTTTTTTCCAGAGCTGCCACCTCTGTTTCTGGTAGGGCAGTTTGGTACATGAAAACTATGGAACTATTGGCCACACAGACCAGACATTCTTATTTTCAAAGGTAAATAGAGAAGCTAACAAAATTCAAGCATAGCTGTGGTTAATTCTGTGTCCCCTCTAGCAACACATTCTTTTCGGCAAAGAGTTGGTCTTTGGTTGCTTGGTATTAGTGTCTTCCTTATCATCGTTTCAGTGGTGCTCATAGTCGATTTTTATACTTTAGGGGTCTTTCAGTCTTTCTTACTACTAAGTTTTACTGTAAGCCTTTTTCCTTTTTTCTTCTATCCCTCTTCCAAGTTTATGTGACCAACATACTACCAGCTATTGAGTCACTGACATTTAGCTTTTCTTCTTAAAGCTGCTGCTTGCTTCTGGAAACATATGATATAAGCAAGTAAGTGACAAACCAATCTTTTCCTTGAGATTCTAGTGTAGTTTTCTAGTTTAGAAAAGCTGAAAACTTACCTATAAAGGCTCAGATTCAAGACTGCAAGCTGATGTATTTAAAACATAAACAAACATCACAAATTTTAAACCTTTTTTAGCATTTTCCTGGATTATGGTTCTTGCTGCTGAACACCTGACATTTAACAGCAAGGTGTGGGAAAGGTTACACAGAAGTTTGTTTACTTCTTCTACCTTAAGCTTGAATCCTGGGACCAGAAGAAAAAATCAGGCATCTCCAAAAGTTGCAATGGCTTCTCCTCAGTTTCCTAAGTGCTACTTTCTCCAGACTTAGTTCTCCATTATCCTAAGTCCTTATTCTTAAACTACAGGCATTTTCTAAACCTCCAGCCTCCTGCTTTCAACTCTTCAACAACTGGAAGAGAAGAAAGCACCACTTTTCATAAAACACATATTTCAGCCAAAAGTCTCATTACCCTGTTGTATGAGCCCTGTAACATTTTTCTCTCTAATACTTCTCCTCAGGAGGAACACAAAAGTACAGGTGGGGCCAGGGTCCCAACAAGGTTCAAGTAGTTTTGTCAAAATAATTTCAGTTTTTAAAAATTCTTGTCAAAAGAACAAGCATCACGATGTATAAGAAATTAATACAAATACATTAAAGATGCTGTTCATTTGAGAATGTTCTTGAATGTCCTGTGTTTTTCTGCAGTTCAACAATTTGACTTATGCCAGCTTGCAATTCAGAAGGAACCACATCACTTTCATGTCTCATATGCCCATATCATATGATCATATGAGTCATGCTACAGGACTTTCATGTTATGATTGGCTGACTGTAATTCATTTCAGATGTAAATGCTTCCAGAGAGTACATTTTAATTTCTTTCACACAAGCATTCAGATATGCAGGCTAGTATGTATAGTTTGCATGAATATTCATTTCAGAGAAACTCAATCATGGAATTGCTTATGGGAAATCATCACAGAAGACAAGTGCATTGATATGAACATAGAGGCACTACATTGAAAATTAGGATTCTCCAAATACCTTCTCAATTATGATCTAAAATCTTTAAGCACCTCAGCTTTTGCCAGAATAATTTTCTGACAAAAGGATTTCTTTATTGAAATGGATAATAGATTTAGGTTTCCTCTTCTTATCTTCAGTGACTGACTAATGTCCTAAGCTTTATAAGTTATTCCATCTTTCTTTGTCTGACCCAACTGTTTTATGCAGAATGGTGTAGCTTCAGCTTGAGATATTGAGAAGTCATGCCTTTCCTTGGCTCCTTCTTCTGTTGTCAGATCCCTTATCCAACTTCAAAAGAAGAATGCATGGTCTAGTAATAGGGCACTTCCTGAGCTGTGGAAGGACCTCATTTCATAAACCTCATCCAGGGAACAGCTAAGTTTAGGTACCCAGGGGCACCTAAAATGACAACCAAGTTCCCTAGCCTAAAATTTAATCTTGCCCCCAGATATTCATTGAGATCTGGTTTTGACTTTTCAAAGAATCCTGGGAGAACAGTTTTTATTAACATTATTCCATTTCTTGGTAAAAATAGTAAACCAGAAGAAAAATAATAATCTGTGTGATCACTGTAGTTCTTGTGACCAGCTGTTTACACCATGTAGTCGATTTGGTTCAACAATTTCCTCATCCTGATTTGAAGGAGGGACTTCTACTCTTCTGAGAAGTGTCTTAACCCAAAATTGCTTCAGTGTGATGGGTTATTAGACACTTTGATGTCAAGCATTCTGAACCTCTCCTGTTAAAACTCTTCTACTGGAAATCGCTAACTATTCACTGAAACAGTATCTGAACTACTGGTCTGCTCAGTCATTTGTAGGGAGGTAGTTATAAAGAACAATAAGGTCTTCTCTGAGTCTTCTTTTCTCCAGGATAAACAAGCCCAGTTCCCTCAGCCGCTCTCATAAGACTTGTTTTTGACCCTTTGCCAGCTTCATTACCCTTCAACAGAAGGAGAAAGCTGTGCTTCAGACTGCACGAGGTGGCATATACGGCACTTTCCTATGTGGTTGATGTTGATTTCTTATTTAAAATTAAAGATTGCCTGCTTTTAGGCCCTGGACTCTGTAAGAGAGTTTCCAGCTGTCAAACTCAAGTCAAGAGAAGTACTGCCTTTCAGCCTGGTTATTAAAATCTCTTTGAGACACAGTCTAAATCACTCCTTTCCTAATGGTTTTCCTCAGTTGATTTCTGCCTTTCCTCAGATGAGATATCAACTTCCTTAGATTAAATTTTAAATATCTTTCTTTCACTATGTTCTGTATAGGCGTTTTTGTTCTGATCTGCAAGCCATCTACAAACTACTGTTGGAGGGGTAAATATTGCTTCATGGAGATTCCTCTGTGGAAACCTGGACTCTTGAGTTGTTATTATTATTAACTTCAGCATTTCCATGAGATAGAGTAGTATGGACAGGTTCATTGGAAAATATGGGAGGTAATGTTCCATCACCTCTGTATTTCCCAATTGTTTTACAATAAAGGATAAAGTATTACAATATGTCACGCTATCATATTGTTATGTTTTCACTAGTGCTCTCATTGCACAGTCCATAAATTCTTGCAATGAAAAAAGATGACTAAACTGTTTATACAGACAATGTTAAATTAAATGTGTTGCCTTCCGTTTCATCTGAATTAACATCAGCTAAATGGTAGGAACCAATTCTGCATCTTCATTTACACTGCCTGTCTAATAGCCTGATTTACATCAGTAGCACCAGTGCAGAATTTTAGTTAATTGGGATTTCAGTAGCTAAATGACATTTCATTGTCCTAGCAAAACAAACACGTGTTTATGAGTCTTTAAGTAAAACTGTAAGAGCTTCAAATGATGCTTAGTTTATCAAGCAAAATAGCTTTCTATTACAATTCACCAATCATAATGATACACAAAAAACTAATGTATTCCTTGGGGAGGGGATGCCTATAGTCAGAATACTGACAGAAAAGGTATAAACACTGCATAGAAACTCACCTGATAGTGGCTTCATTCTGTTCATTAGATAATTCTGCTGTACTGTGGAGGTGGAAACTTTTCCTCATGAGCAGAATTAATTCCACAGAAGCTGCGCTGTTTTATCACAAAAGCTTAGATATATTGTGAAATTCACTTCTTTTTATGCTCTGCTTAAGTCCTGCTGACGCCCAGAGGGACCTAGAAATAGCTTCCTAGCTATAATATAGTGTTTGTTTTATTGCTACAGTATTGCCTAAGGGCTTATGCTATGATGGAGCCTTGTTTTTACTGTCACTCAGTATTGTTAATTCTAGGCATTCTAGAATGATGAGTCATGCCCTTGAAAATCATGAGATAGTGTTGAAAACAATTACTTTAATAACCATAAAATACATGTCTTAGGGCTTTATTATTTTACCTCCATTTTTTGAGATTAGAGTGGATAAGAGTCCAACATTATTTTCCCATCAAAAACCCCAAATCTTACATTATCAAGGTAAAAGGGTTATAAATTCTCGTGATTCTTGGAGATGGAGGTTTTGAAGAAAATATGAAATTATGTGAGGCCTTTTTTCTAATGTGAGATGCATATACTTATCCATAACCTAGTGAATGTATGATTGACAAGACAGTATTTAAGGTGTGGTTGAAGTATGCAAGTAGGCGGGGGTAGGAGGACAGTAGGCCAAAGTGGACCAAACTTTCAATTTGTGTAAATGAGCAAGTCCCCACTGGCACTAACAGACACAGCAATCTGCAAGCACTGAAGCCTGCTCTTCTCTGTATACAACTTGAGCATGCCAAATGCAACACACACCTTGCATAACCTTTACCTGCTGTTTGTCTCCAGAAACAAGTCTTGAAAGCGTATCATAAAGCTCAGTCCCACCCTTGACTTAGGACAAAGGAGCAATTCAGTTGGTCTGTTTCTCTTGTTTCTGTGATTACAGAGAGAAGAGGTCCACACAGGAAACAGAGGATAGTTCGTATATAAGAGAAATGTGCAAATGTAAAAGTCGTCTAAGAAAGAGTGGCAGTGCCTTATAAAGATTTGTAATAAGTTAAAAGAGTGGATGAGGAGAACAGGTGTATATAAAGATGGAGAGGCAGGGAGAAATAAACCTACAGTAATTAAAAAGAAAAAAAAAAGGTATTAGAAACCCTGCCAGCACAGCAATATATGTCCTGCAGGGGAGACAGTTGCATATACTATATGAAGCATTCTCAAGGCATAGCTCAGAATAAAGTGACTGATGCCTATAATAACGACCATTATTTCAGTTCTCTATGTCAGCATTCAGAACTGAAAAACTGCTTCTGCTTAGAGTTACGGAGCACATTAATGAAAATGCAAAACACAAAGTCAAGAATCTCATTTATCTTGGGGGAGAGGCAGTTTAATATCCTTCACTTTTCAGAAATCATAAAATTTCTCCGAAGTGATGACAACGTTGCAAGTTGATGACAACTTCAGCAAAAGTCAAAGAAAACAGCTAAAATTTTGCATGAGGAAACAATTAAAACATTGACACTTGTGAAAGATCTTGGTGTGAAAGCAAAATAATGTTCTGAATTCTCTGAATCTCAAGGGAGCACTTGGTCAGCCTTCCATAAGCACTAATGAAAGGTACATAGTGGAAATCCAGTGCAATTGTTTTAAATCTGCACATATCGTTGCTAGGTCAAGGAGTAAAGATCATGAAAATTTGATCCACAGAGTTTTCAATTCACAATAGTGTTTGTCTAATTGGTTTTCTTCTGCATTTATCACTTTATTTTGCTTACAGTGGAATGTATAAAAGTTAAAACTGAAAGCAAATCCCTCAAATTTTCCATCTTGAAGCATGAACATAATGTAGATGACTGTTAGACTTACAGAATGGAAGAAAAACAGGTTTGAGTGATTTATAGTACATCCAGGATTGCCAACATTTATCTACCACAGTGGGCCTCAGTTTGAGCTTGGAAAGTGAGCAATTCTGTTAGGTCCATGTTGTTAGGCTGTTCTTCCATTAACACACTTGTGCTTCATCAGCAAGAATATGACTGCAGTAGCAACTTCTTCAATTCTACACAGTGTAGGCTCAGTAAAGCTCTTTTTCAAGAGTTTAAGATGGTACTCAGTGCTGGTACAGGAACTGATTACATTACCATGGAAAAGTTCTCACAAAATCCTTTCTGTAGCAGCCAACGCAATTTTTCCAAAATTATTTTTTTGCCTGGAAGCAAAGATTATGGGATCATGTTGGCTCTCTACCTGTTTGTTCTTCTGTTTGTCTCCTAATCCTTACCTAAGTAACTGTCAAATCTGTTGGCCAGTTTCAACTACATCTTGCAAGGAAGCAGAGGCATCAAAGGCAATTGCACTCACATAGACTTTGTGAAAAGTGGTGGGTGAGGAAAAGAGTGAGACCCAAATTAGAGCTCCCAGAGAGCGAAAGGCTGCAGAGTAAACTCAATGGTTAACTGCTCTGCTTGGCTTGCCTCTGGCAAAATATTTCACACAAAGTTTGAAAACTGTTTGAACACATGTCCTCAGTCTATTAGAGGGCAGCGAGTACAGCGATTAGACTGAGTGTGGAGGGGCTGTTCATCTTTGTACTGGGATGAAAGAAATAAGAAACATGGAGGTATATCTGAGAAACATAAGATTTTCAAGGTCATAGGGGTAAAGGAAGGCACTGGGGTAATTGCCAAGAGAGAGCACCAGAATATGAGAGTTGGTACCTCCTTAGTTCTCCCACTTCTGGAACAATTTAGTTTATACTTCCCTGGTTTAAAACCCATTTTGGTTTCAATTAAACTATATTCAAATGTTGCTATCCTGTGATATTCTTTTCTGCCTGATAAACTTCCTCTCATGTACTAGCAGGCTAATAACTACATTTAAAATTTTTCATTGGACTGATGGGAACAAAAATGTCCCTTTTTGTCATATAAAATAAGGAAATGTTTGCTTTCTCAGTATATTCATGATCAGTCCACATCTCCATGAACCACTATCATACCCCATGTTGATATCTCATGCTGCTATTCGCCAGTGGCAAAGCTCCATATCCTGTGATGAAGTGTGTTTTCTGTAGCTGAACTGATGTAACACTTCACTGTAGTCTCATGACTGCAGTGACTATGGCAAAAGTAGTCTGTTTTTTCAGAAGCAAAGGAATAGAAATCTAATGAAATCTGGGGGCAGCTTACAAATGATGATGATGCTTTCCCATGAATAAATTATACTATAATTCAATAAAAACAAACATGGGGAAAAAAAGCCCGAAACAATAGTACTGGCACTAAAAATAAAATTGAAAAGAGGATACTGAAACTCTAGAGAGAAATATGTAAACTCTCTGGTATCTTCTTTATGGCTTCTACAGATGTAAATCAGTAGTATCTGTATCAGTGCCATGGGAGTCTCACTCTGTGGACCTGGAGTGAGCACAGAAATTGGCTCTGTAACAGTTTTAGTGGGTCATATAGAAACACTTCTCTAGATGACAAATTTCCAGGTTAAATTTCCTTCCTCCCACTCACCAGTGGGTAGGAATCCATGGGAGTCTCAAAGAATTGATTAGAAAGCCAGTAACTACATTAACTGAATTTATCCGCGGGTATGTTACAGACAAGATCTGTAGTTTCAGTATCCTGTGACTTGTCTGAATGACAGTTGTGTTATGATTAAATTCTATCAGAATTAGAGAAGTAGAGAACTAGAGCTGTGTGTCTCTCTCTTTGGTCTTATTTTTATTTATTTATTTATTTAGGCCTTTGGTTGAATTTGACAAGATTTTCATGAACTCTTAATGGGCACACTGAGGGAGTTTTGATTAAACTTTTCCCTAGACATTA
Source organism: Brachypteracias leptosomus (assembly GCA_013401335.1). Taxonomy (NCBI): domain Eukaryota; kingdom Metazoa; phylum Chordata; class Aves; order Coraciiformes; family Brachypteraciidae; genus Brachypteracias; species Brachypteracias leptosomus. Next base: position 103 of record VYZX01016082.1, on the reverse strand, counting down.
TTTAATTTTGCTTTAACAGCTTCACATCTCTGCTCGTTTTCCTCTAATGCTTCTGTTAAGAAAAAAATTAAGTCAGAGAAAGTAACACATCACAGTGTTGTGG
>VYZX01016075.1:0-33936 GCA_013401335.1 Brachypteracias leptosomus | reverse complement strand
CTTGTAGCCATTCTTACTGGCGCTGTCAAGTCTGGGTTTGTTCACATGTCTATTCTTATGGAGATACCTCTCCACAGTATACCAATATAATTCCGTCTTTAGGCCTAGGGGGATAGTATTTCAGGGAACAGAGCAGAGTGAAAATGCCTTGCCGTTTAGACGCAGCCTATAGTGTTGTCAGGATATATAATGTGTTGTCACCCTTTATTCAGAACTTGTGGGAAAAGGAAAACATTTCAGTCCTTTAAAAATGCTATTATTACCAAGCCTGGAAACAGTCTATAGAACTTTTGCTTCTAGCAGAGTTTTAGTTTCTGATCTTCAATTACTTCTGAATCAAAAGTTTGTAACCTGGATCAAACCTAGTACACATTTGTGAATCAGCACATAAAACATGCGCTCTGCATTTCTGGGAGGTGCTTGCTTGCTCCCTAGTATACTGCCTTCTCCCTGTAAGTCTAAATAAGTTGTTTAAGAACAATAAAAGCCCTCAATTTACCTAATTCCTGCTGTTTTGTACAAAGTGAGAATCTCAATTTAATGTGGTTAAGTTATCTTGTTTATTCTGTAAGAGTTCTAGCTTCTAAAGCTGATAGTAAATACTGTCCCCACACAGTCTTTGCATAACCTTTCTTGCATTGTGTCAAACCTTAGAGAAATTTGCTGGTAACAAAGCTAAACCAGAGCTATTTACATGGAAGTGATGAGTGTCTGGGGCATAATAATAAATTCACTGTTTCATTTTGAAGTGGTCTTTAAAGCCTACATTTATAAAATTTTCCTCTCTTCCATACTGATTAAATTCAGTTCTTAGATCTTGCCTGGATATGATCTGACAGAAAACTTGTTTGTAGTGAAACAACTCTATGCAGCCTAAAAACCCAATCTATGCAGCACAAAACCAGAAAATATCTTTATCTGCTGCATCCTATTTCTTGATGTTTCTGATCCTTTCCGAATAGTTAGACTTTTACTCTGTGTAGAAACAGATGCATAGCTAGTTTCAACTAAAATCCATGTCTTCTCTTTATTATTTCTTTCCATTTGTGGGCTGGAGAGGTAAAAAATTTAAATGCTTGCTCACATATTAATGAGTTTAGGAAGCTCTGGATATAATTTCTTGTTCCAGATCCATTTGTGCATTATCCCCCTCCCCCACCCCCAGTGTTATTTTCCTTGTTTACTTGTGTTGGTTTGTTTTTTGTTTTCCAGTCAAATACTCTTAAAGGAGAAATTTTAGTTTCTTATTTTAGGACATTATGATATGCAAAGGTTTCTTATAGATACTAATGATTTACATTGCAGTTGTTGAAACTATGGGGACCCAAACTGTGATTTTTGTTGTGAAAAATAATCCATGCCATACAAAACTTATGAACATATTTGCGACATTCCAAGAGCAGGATGAAGAAAACATTTTGTCAATTTTAAAAAGGTATAAATGAAATAAGAGGCTTGTTGTACAATGAGTCTAGCAGTAAAGAGAAAGGGCTCTTGTTAATCCATCATACAGTTTTGAGATGGTCCTCTCGTTTTCAGGCTGCTTTAAGGAAGTAAACTAATAGGTTCTATTTTGTCTGTATATACATGTGCAGACTTGTGTCTTCGTCTTATATTTAATAAAGATTTTAGCTGTATGCACAGTTGCAGACAAGTATATAAAGTACATGAAAAGACAGTGAGTTGCTATATGGTTGGGAGAATAAGTGACCTAAAAATAAAAAGTGCTTAGTAATGGCCTTAGGATGTAAATGCAATGGAGTAAATTCTTCTGTAATCAGGTATTGAAAAATCCCCACAGGAGCATCACTAAGATACAAATCCTTTGGGAAGAGGGCTTTGTAAAGTGCTATTGTTCTTAGAACTGGCAATTTAACACTTTTTTGTTATTTCTGTCTGAGATCAGGTCCTCATGCAGACACATTGTCAAGGTGTGAAGTCAATACATACAAACTTTGAAGTCTGGAGGCACTCATGAGAAACAAGTAGCCTTCAAAGCAGCTTAATCTTTTCACTCTCATATGTAGACAAGCCTTGTATCTTGGATAGTTGTGGATGTGTCTGTGGCTACCGAGCTAACATATCTAAAGATATTTTCAGGGAATGTACTGGGGAATGAGAAAACTTTTAAAATAATAATGAAAAGGAAGTGACTCCTGCTACAGAGCAACGGAGAAGAGTTACTTGAAACAAGCAGCAAGTGATCCTTATTTTAAAAATATAAATCCTGAGAAAAGTAAGTGAGATTGAAATTTAATACAATTACTTTGAACACTAGCAGTAGAAACTATTCTGTAGCTTCAGAACTCTATAAAAGTTGTTAGGTAACAGGCAAAGCCTTGAAATTGTCCTGCCAGTAGTCAGAAGAGTGCTACTGCCTTCCAATTGTAGTTGCACTTTTAACAATGAAGAATTTCAACCAAGTTGTTTCCTTCAGCGTGTTTTTCAGTGTGTGTGTTTTCAGAGTGTGTAGTGCCAAGCACTGTGGGATTGTCTTGTGGCATTCATAAACAGATGCCATTTTTTATTAATGCCCCAGCTGAAGTCACAGAATCTTTCATAGGTGTAAAAAGGGCTAAATTATAACTTAAACTGATTGAGAAAACATGTTGCCTGAAGAATAGGTTTATGATTAAATTTTATCACAGAAAATAAATTTTATCAGAAATTTTCTAATTTTCCTGAAATGTCCTAAATTTTATTTGGAGATTTTAAAAGGACAGTTTTGTTTTAGATGTAGTTTTTAATAGAAAATTTTCAAGTGTGAATTCTTTTTTCAGCAAAAAAATTTATATTATCCTTAGGAAAAGGAAGTAGAAAAAACCCCCACAAACTAAACCCAACTCATATTCCTTTCTAAATGGAAGCGTTATTAACAGGAGTAAAATAGCTAACAGGATTTTTCACTATTCTTTTTCTTTTTTACTTTCTGAAGACACTTTGAACTTCCATGATCAACATACACTTTGGATGTCACTTACTGTTTCAGACTTCTATATTGTCAGATTTCCTTGGGGAAAAAATTGCAACGTGAGATATGCACAAAGAACTAGTTTTAGCCAAATGGAAAGCATTGGTTCATAGCAACAACTATCTGGTCCTTCAGAAACAAACATCATTAAAATACAACTTCTCAGATCCCAAATCTGTAAATGATTTGGCTGCTTGCCAAGCAAGAACACTTGGAAAAAAAATATGCACTAAGAAAGTTATAAATGAAAGGTTATAATTCAGTTTTGAAACTAAGTATGTTAATCACAGAAACATTGTGTCATGTGTTTATTTCCTTGCTATTTGTTTCAGATAAACATTTCTTCTGAACTTTCTATCTTATATATAACAGCAAAGACTTAATTGCTTAAGCAACTGAGAAAAGCTGTTTTGTTCTTGCCCCAACTGAGAAAACTCCAGCAGCCTGTAGTTTGGTAAAAGAGGCCGTACACCAAGCATACTGCTTCTTTTCCAGCAAGGGAGATGGCAGTTCTATGGCAGTACCTAAAGAAGGTAGCTGTAGCCTCTCAGCTCTCTCAGCAGGTATGTTTTTATGTGGGAACTCAATAAACGACAATGTGATATTATTGATAGTGATACTGATGTTTTAGTGGGAACTCTAGATCAAACCAAAGCTATTTTGATCTGCTATCAAAATAGCAGACTGGATGTTTCTAATATATGGCATATTTCAGAAGAAGCTGAATGCTTTGCATGCAGAGTTTGAACATATCTGAACAGCTAGGGAACATCAAAGTTGTCCATCTGGTAAATGCTGAAATGGAACTTCTAAATTTCAATTTAAAATACTGGGTTCTCCCTCTGAACAAAATAATGTTATATAAATTTGAATTTTTTATCCAAATCTGTTGGTTGGTTGGTTACTATAACATCATGCTCCTAAATTTTAGGCAGGTCCTGAGGTAACTGTGACTTTTCCTTAGCTCTGAAGAAAGTTGCTAGCTTTTTGATTTAGTGTTTGATTTGCAAAGAGACTGTGGCTGAGATAATGATACATTTGCACTTTCAAGACAATATATGATGCACTTTCTGTCACAAGTAATAATTTATTACAGCTCATATGATAAATAGCATAGAAATAAAATCAGTTATTGAGAGCTCTATGCTATCTGTTTATTTCCAATCAGAAAAAGAAGAATTTACTACAGAGAAAAAAAAAAGGTTTATAAGCCATTCTCTCAACATGTTGGATGGAACACTTAAACTATAATGCATCCTATGAATATTATTCCAGGGATGCATTATAGTCATATGATCATAGAGTGATTAAAAATCCATAACAGAGTATTTTTTTGCCAGGTATACCCATAAAAAAACCCTCTTATCCATGCAATTTGACTTCCATCCACTCAAACAATTTTCTTCATTAGATACTGGTGTGGAAGGTAATGCATCTAAAAGAATGAACCATTTTTCTGGTAAAGGACAGTTCATTATCCTAAAAGCTCTTTCTTTATATCTGTTCTGTTATGAAGACAAGGAACATTCTGCTTATCATTTAGTCTGAGAGCAATGTACACGGTCACATTAAATCATGAAAAAAGCTATAGGTGTGTGCATGTGTAGTGGTACTTCTATTTGCCCCTTTTTTAAAAAAGTGAAGCATAGCAAGTCATGAGAGAACAAAATTAAAGCATAGGAAAATGGGATGAAGTTCTTTTCATCTCCATTTTTGTATCTTTCTGTAGTAGTTCACTAATGGAAAACAGAAATTTGAGTATTCAGTTTTCACTCTGAGATTTCTGTGAAACATAAGGACTAGTTTCTAGACTCCTGTGAGAAAGAGACTGCTCACTTACCCCAACAGTTAATGAGATTCTGAAGTATGCTTGAAATGTACTGTTTTAAGCACACAAGAAGAGATGACATGCTCAAAAGTTGATTTGATTTTGTTTCTCCAGCTGACATAGTTAACCTAGTAGAAGAAACTTTCACCCTCTGTGAACTTTGTCTGATTTCTGTTTGTTGACCATTATCATTATAATGATGGTATTATTAAAAATAGTAAATCATGTGTCTATTTTGTGACTTGAGAATGAAAGCAAGTACCAGTAATACTCCTACACTTGGCACCAGCACAATTTTCATAATTTGTTAATGGCTTTTTGTGGAAAACCTTGAATTCTATGAACTACTTGCACTATGTACTAACGAAGGGTGGGCAAGTGGATGAAATCTGCTCCTAGCAAAATATACTTAATTATAGTGTCAACTCCAAATATAATTGGAAGCATATGAAAAGAAAAGAAAGCAATGGGTATCCTATGGCTTTGGTTTCCATTCTAGAGAGAAGCTGTAATATTCACAACTTGCGTATTTATTTTAATTCAGCAGGAGAAAGTGTTTGGATGGTCTCTGGCAGTTGCTGCAGCAGAGTATTCCTATCTGGGGCTTTAATCATGTAAATCCTTGCATAATCTCTAGTAGCTTTTTCTTTTCCTTTTGCACTGTGCCTGCTAGCACACATTAGGCACCTGCGTCTTGAGCAGAAACATCAAAGCTGTTGTGTATTCCTTCTTTATTCTTATGAATGCATGAAAAAAATAATGCAATGAGCAAACAAAAGAGATGCAGACCCAAATTATTACAAGGACAGAATTTCACTTCTATGAACTGGTGTAGGTCCATTAAAGTAAATGGAGTTATCTTGATTAGCCTGTGCTGATATCTGACCAAAGACTTTCACAAGCTGTCATCACCGTAGGAGAGTTTCATTTTTTGACCTCCTACTCACTTTTGACCTGGATTTAAAATGCACAGCATGAAGTCTTTAAATTATCTAAATAGGCTTATAAGATTTTTCCAAATAAACCACAAATTAGATAATTTGTTGTTGACTCTTGGTATCATTTTGGCAGAGAGGGGGTCAGTGTTCCCACTGGTATAAGTGTTCCAAGACAAATATGTAAGAATGTATGATGTAGCATATGTGCCATGAGTGTGAAACATCCTAAGTCTGCCAGGCACTCTATGTCGGCATAATCTGCAGCGGTGACCAGCAGTGCATATGTGGACTTGTCTAGAACATTCAGTTTCTTTAAGGAAATCTGCAATGATCTATGCCTGGAAACACATAATAGTTTTTTTCCACTGGGTATATATTTATAATATCATATTGCTGAACAACGCTAACAGTAATAAATATTAGTATTGCATATGTATTTTTATAAGATTTTGATGGAATTTACAACTGTATTTTGTACAATTTCAAGATTTCTTTGCATTTACCTACAGACTGCAGTTATTCTTAATGTCCTTTCCTCAGTAAAAACATTCTTACTGTATTTAAAATGTGTCCATAATAAGCCTTGTGTATGTATTTCCCGGGGAACAGGTGAAGGGCTACTACATCTACTAATTTAATATTCATTTTTCAAAAGAAGTTTATCTCCAGGCCTCCTCTAAGGAGCAGTCCTGGGCAAGAAAAATTATAGAGTTTGCTTGTAGGAAATATTAACTTTCAGTTTTTGATATATATATCAAATATCCTAGTAGTTTAATCCAGAGACCAGCATGCTCTTTAAACTAGTAGTAAAGACCTCTGTAAATAAAGTAGATAAATACCCCTGAAAGGGAGTATCTATAAGGATTGTTCTATATTCTTTATTTAGTACCTGAGGCAACATGCTAGATGTAAAAGAAAAAACCTTACTCTTCAAATGTTATTTTATGAGCCCTAATGATAACATCTATCTGGGATAAATTAATATAATCTTGGGAGTTGCTAAACTTTTTTCTGAAACAAGGAAGATCATCCCAAATGTCTCTTTTACTTTGTGGCAGTTTTGGTAACATGTTTCTGAGAGCTCTCAGGTACAGCACTCATGTAGCAAACTGCTTCTGGTTTGTCCTCCCGGTAGAGGAGCACGCGCAGAGCACAGAAATCAGTTTACCTGAATAACTTTCTCTTTTGCATTTTTTACCTTGACATGCCTATCAGGAATCTCTTACAGGTCAGAGGGGAGTGAATTCTGCTGAGAAAGAGAGTGCTGCATAACGGACAAAGACAAGCTAATTGAGCCCGTTTACTGAGTCACTAGTCTGTCTTCAGGTAACTCCAATTCATGATGAGGCCATGTCCCATAAATACAAAATATGCCTTGCTTAATCATATAGGTCAACTCTATAAACCTAGCTGGTTGCTGGTGAAAAGATTAGGTGGCCAAGGTTTTGGATGTGGGATGTAGAATAGAGTGCAATTAGACTAGATTAGGTATTTCAGGTTTGTGCAGCCCATGGCTGGGCTTAAATCTACTTTGTCCTTTTTGTCCGCTTAATTTCCTAGTAGACTGCACAGATATGTTAATTTACCACTCATGCTGAATGTAAGGTCACAGTGTCTCACTTTTGTCTGTACTTGATTGCTTATCGCCTTTTCAGATTGCTATTTCTATTTGCCATGCGCATTTGATGATTGGTCCTCAGTAAGCCCCTCTGCAAGAATACTGATCATGTTTTCTTTTTTCTCTTAACAGCTTCTCAGCAATTTCACAACACATAATGTAAATGTATTCATGAAGTAAAGTGAGTCCCTCTCAGCTCGTGTTGATTGTACTTGTGGAGGTGTTCATCAGTCTGTTGAACACATTCTGCTGTTACTACCTTTTTCTCTCAAACAGGCACAATGCAAATGGAAGACCATAGAAAGACAGACTTAAGCACTTTTTCTGTTTCTGAATCTCTTTCCTCTATTGCACAAAATACACTTGTTCATTCCAAGGGAAGACATGTGACTAAACCCCCTGTACTACTTGAAAACATCAAGAAATGGTTTTGTGGAATATCCATTTATGTTCCAGCACGGTGCACTGCACCTCCCTGACCCTTATGGACAGCCAGATATTGACCTACAGATGCAGGTCTTGGACTTATTTAAAAAAAACAACTCTTATAACGAAAATATTCTAACAAGTTCTTATGTTCAGTTCTTATGTGAGAAAACAAAACCGATGATTTAGAATTTGAAAATATACTTTATTTTTATACCTTATCAAATGACAAGCGAGGGAGCAGTTTGGCTTGAAGTTCTAACAAAAAATGGGAACAGAAGATGACAATAATCAAAAAGATATTATTGCAGCAGTGAAAGCTCCAGCAGCAGCTTGGTTTGAAAGTATTGAAATACTTACATGACAGCTTTAGTGGGAATTAACAATTTATGCTACAAAATACACAGGTTAATTCTCCAAAAGTGTGTTCAGCTGAGGCTCTCTCTGTGTGGCTCGTGCTTAATGTCTTCAGGTGGCAAGTTTCTGCTTCGCAGGGAGTAGTTACAGGATTTATTGGACTAGCAAGACAGAACATGTAGCCCGTGGCCCACGACCCACGACCCACGACCCCCCTCCCAGCGCAGCCAGCCACCGCTTTGCCCGTGCCCGCCATCAGCGGGGAGGGGCCGCAGCCAGGATAAACAACTGAGCCAGCCAATGGGGTGCTCACTGTCTTGTGATGTCACGCCCGTGCTATAAAGGGCGGGCCCGGGAGGCGGGGCCTGCTTCCAGCAGAGCTGGTTTCCAGCGTGAGGCTGCAGCGTGTGGCAGGAGCGTCTCGGCAGCAGCGCCGCCCCGGGGTTTGTGTCCCTCGCTCTACCTGTCATTGCATCGGCGCTGTCGGTACCGCTTCTGCTCCTTGGGCTGTTCCCTTCAGCTGCCCTGGTCTCAACACACGGGGTCTTTCACTTTTTCCCTCTCCCGGTTCTGCGCCCACGAGGCGGGGGAAGGGGAAGGGCAGTGGGCGAGCGGCCACGGGGTGTTCACCCATGACAACCTCGGAGGAGGAGGGTGCCCCTGTTTTCCTTTCTTTAAATATCCTTCAGCACTGAAGGGTGTTTGAAGGTGCCACCCTGAGAATTTTGTCTTGAGGCTGACGTGCATTAATTATGCTGTTTTAATGAGAAATCCAAGGTATGAACTTGGCTTCTGTAGAAAGCATCGCATTGGAAAGCATTGCAAGCATGTTGGAAGAAGGGCTTACAATTAAAAAGGAAATTGGTGAAATGATTCAGTATGAAGTAAGTGAAATTTGATTATGACAAGTACGATCATAATTGTACAGAATTACCTAGGAAACAAATCAAATTCACTGGTACAAAATAGGAGGTGGATTTGCAGCTATCCACCTTGAAAGGCTCTTGGACTTCGGGACACCTGAACTTATCTACAGATTGACAGTGTGATCTGTGTGATTTTAAGGCAGCGGGGGTGATGGTAGTGGTCAAAACATAGATTTTTTTTTTTTTTTTGCTGCACATGAAAAGGTGACATCTATAGGGCAGTAGAGGTTATTCTTGGCACTTCTGAGGCCGTTTTGGAACGTATCAGTAGTCTATACTCATTGATGTCTCTCCTGATGCTTAGGACTAGACTAGATGATCAGTTGAAATATCTTCAGGTGCTCTGTGTATCGGAGGAGAAATTCTTCCTCAGAGAAATTCGTGGAGCTCCTTTTTTCATGCATTGAAATGGTTTATCAATAAACATTCTGTTCCAAATTTCCTTGTAAGGCTAAGTACACTTTTGGGAAAATACATCTTAAACTACCAAATGCCAAACTATGGAACATAAATATTTAATCTAAGACTCAAATTTTGAGGAAAAAGGATGTAGAACACAATATTCTAGAAAGTCCATCTCTAACTGTGTCAGTAAGTTTATATCTTCAATATGATGATTCTTCATTTTCAGTTTGCATAATTGGCAGCAATTACAAATGAGTTGATTTGTGTGCAATGTTGGTGTTAGAACCAAATGAACGTGTCTTTCATAATGACTCTTTGAAAGATAAACATTCCGTGTTGCTGGGTGAAAGTGATGTCTGGCTGTTCTTTCTCCCTCATGTATATCATATATTTTAAATTAAACTAGGTAATCTATATAGATTCATTTTTAGTTGCTCCTGTAACGTCTATGTTCTAAATTTGTCTTTCATGCTCAAGTTACACAGTTATGAAGTACATAAAATACATTCTTGACCATTTATGTACTGTTTGCATGCATCTTTGATCCATGGTATGTATTTGTTTGCTACATTGTGATTGTAGTATACTCGTCTCTGCCAAGCTGCTAAAACAAATATTTGAAAATAACTTTATGATTCATGTTGCCAAGGTTTACTTCAGAGATCATGCTAGCAGCTTCCCACAGGAAACACAATTTTTTTTTTTTTCTTTTAAAGAAGAGAATAAGTATCCAAGTCACTTTTATGTCACATCCGGTGAATATCACTGACATTATTTAAAATGCTATTTACTTAATAACAATAGGGAAAGAATGTGATAGGATATTGCAAGTAGAGGACAGATTTATACGAATGTGCCTGAAAGTACAATGAAAACATTACTGAATGATCTTCAGATGCCTAGCATTATTGAAATGTCATGTTAACATTTTCTATATACTTCTCATATGTGGAAAAATATCTGAAGTTAAACATTTTCCACATGTGGCGGCTGAATTGGCTTTCAGAACAAATGCCCTGGCCTAGTAGCTCTTCAATTAATTAAAGACATTACTATGTATTTTACAAATTAACTTTACAAAGCTGCAAATTTCTTCCAGATCAGAGTATTTCAGAACATACTATTTTAAGGACAGACCTAACAGGCACTTGAATGTTACATCCCACTAAGCCAAAAATTTAAAAATGTATTCTTCATTGCAAAGTTAAGATTTCTAAGTTTTCTACAGATAGCTAAGTGCTTCAGAAAATAGGAGCTGGTGATGTAGATGATCAGGCAAGCAGATATTTAGTATGCACTGTCTGACTTGGAGCCTAGTAGCTATGGATATAAGAGAGGAGAGCTGATTTCTGTGTTCCCAGACCTGTTTATATATTTTACCTAAAAAAATTCTTCAATTAAATATTGAAGTAATTTGAAGAAAACAGAACACACCTCTCCTGTTCCTGCTTATCTCTCTATAACCCTTGAAGCATGAAGTCACACCTGTTCTTGCTGCCTTCAGGAATCTGAGTTTTCTGCAGACTAGGAAAGCTGGAACAGCTTCAATAGAAAAGATAGAGACTTTCTTGTTATACCCAAACCAACATCATGTTGGCTCTGGCATTCTTGTGGAAGGTGTGGGTTTGCATGTTTCCAATAACATGAGAAAAGAAGCTGTCTCTGCTACTGGAAGGAGAAAGGAGAAGTAGAGAGCCCTGTATTCAGATTAAATGACTACATAAGAGAATGCCATGTAGTGATCTCACCTATTCAAGACCAGCAAATGACAATTCACTCCTTTTTCCCTAGATAGAAGTCACAAATTTCCAAGTCCTATTTCTGCAGAGAATCAGTGCTTCCAGAATAAGAAAATCAATCCCCAGAGTTTTCCTTAGAGCTGCTCTCTTCTTCCGTAGTAATTCTAGAGCCGTTTCTTCTCATCTATTTCCTATTTTGGTACTGAATATATGTCCCTTTGATATTACATATAAAACACAGCTAGTTCTAAAGGAAATGGAACAAAAATTACCAGTTCTTACTTAATAATTGGTTAATAGTGCATAAATTACTGGTATGAGTGGAGGGTAGCCCTTGGACCTACTTTATGAACAGCATTCAGTCTTCTATCTGCAAGTTTCTTTTTTTCATTATGTGTTTCAACTCTAGCAGGTAGATAAAATTTTATATATAAAATTGGAATAAATCCATTTTAATTAATATGATAGGGAATGAAAAGATTTATTAATCCCTGCATTAAAGAGTAGCATTAAAAGAACATGACCGAAATTATGCTGAAGTAAATTTTTAATTAATTTTATCCCAACGTTGTTTTTTTTTTCTGAAATTTGAAACCACTCTTGATTAAGTCGCTATCACATCCCTCTCCCTACTTTTCTTTTGTTCTTTTGATTTCTATCTGCTGTCTTTTACCTGGCAGATGTGTGTGTGTGCACTCCTAAGTGAGGAATAGGAGAAGCAAGTTGAATGAGGTGGATTTACAGCTGCAATTTTAATTAGCCTGTTGCTAAGGAACCATGTGCTGCCCAATCAGAAACCAGCAATCAGCTGCATGATGTGAAATGGAATCACAAAATATCATTGTTCTTCCCCCCTCCCCCCTTTTATTAAAATTTTTGAATTTTTCATTTTACTAATTTGTTTTTTACAAAGAGAAGTTTGGTAGCAAGGGGCCAAAATGTTCAGTATGTTTTGCTCTTAGTCTAGGCACTTGATTAACAGAAAGGCCGGCAGCAGGAGCTTGGCTGTCTTTGTCTATCTGTGTATAGTGATGTGGCATTTGGAAATACGTTACAGAAGACTTCATTTGACCATAGCAGGTTAGCTTAATGTGGTCTGACCTGGGAATACTTTGAAAACCCTTGGCATTTTATGGAATGCTAGTTAATTAAAGCTTAATGAACTTCAAAGAGCAAGTTGTGGTTGTCAGGGGTAAGAAATGACCCAACTGATATATATGGAAGCAGAAGATTTAATTTCACCCACTTAGAGCTTACTCAGGTATATGAGCAATTGCAGACTTGAAACAGAAATCACCATCTGAGATTCCAATGTGATTTTTCACTCTGACAAAGCATCTGTTACAGGTTGTTTCAGGCTTGTTTTGCTTCTTCTGGCAGAGGAGGGCCTGCTTTTACTTTGAAATATTTAGAGAAATGTTAGAGTAGGAGAATAGAGTTTTCATACTGATCCTACCTTCCATTGTTTTTCTTTAAACATACTATTTCTATCATTTTTGGTGTTCATAGTCTTCAATATTACTGTAAAAAAACTAAAGGCAAGTACTACCAAACCTGTCTGCCTACCTTTTTTGATGGCCGTCTGAGACAAAATTAGGTCCTTCCTGAATAGTGTTCTCACATGACTTTTACTTGCAGAGGATAAAAAGATAGGCTAAACTTTGGAGATTTTTTCTAGTCCTATCATTTAGATTCTTACCTCCATTTCTAGGTATGTTGATGTACTGGAGAGGCAAAAAGGAGCAAGAAAGATGATGGAGGATTGTTTTTCATCAGTCATCCAGCCACCTGTGGTGTCTTGCATATCAGCAGCAATACCTCTAGGAAGCCCAGGTATTTAAAGCTATGTTTCATTAACAGTGTTAATGTTTAATTCACATTTATAAATTAAAATAGTGAATTTTATGGCAACTCTTTGGGAGGATCTAACCAGCCTGAGTGTGAACCACCAGCCCAAGATCAGCCTGCTCTGTGCATACCTTATACACTACATCTGTATATGGTTTACTGTAAGTAAATGTGACATAGAAGACAAAATAACTATATAGAATTGTTTTCCAAAATAGGGAAGAAAACTTTCAGAATGAAAAGTAGCATGAAAAGAAATATCTATAGGTCATATGCAACTGCCTGTACTTCCTAATGTCATAAACAAAGATTTTTTTTCTGTCATACAGATCAAGACTGCAAAATTTTATTTATTTTTTCTTTGTGATGGTATAACTCCGTGTTGTGGGACCAGTTGAAAAATATCGTCTCTAAGTGATCGTGGGGTTGAGACATGCATTGCAATGCCAGTAATGGGTGATCTTGACCCTCCTTTAACCGTATATCCATTTCTGTTTATATATTATTCCACTCTTGTCAAAATAGCACTACTGAATACAAGTTCCCAAGTGCAACAGCATAGCGTGGCATTGCTGCAGGCATAAAGGGAAGAAAAGGGAAGTGCATGGATCTTGTAGCCTCAGCTCTCTTCCTTTGCTGGAGTGGTCTTTCAGATGTGTCTCCTGGTTGGAGACAGGCACAAACCAGGGCAGAGAGTGCAGGAATGGTGCTGTGGCTGCTCACCTCTAGCACATTGCAATGTGTAGATTCAGTGCATTGAGGTGCTGAGGGAAGAAGGGAACAAACTTGTTACTATGCAAGTGCGGGCTGGACACTGCATTTCTAAGCTACAACTACATTTCTGAGGCACTTTATTTTAGTTAAGGCTTTGAATTTTAAATATTCATCAGTCTGTGCTCTAGGCAACTGTCTATTTTGCTTCTGCCTGAAGTCATCTTGAGGTCTAGGTGCCAGCTGAGATGAAATACAGTGATGTGGTACACCTACTATTACAGAATATATGAGAAGAAAGAATAAAGGTTTAATCAGGAAGCTAGTTTTTATACAGTTTGGGGACTTTGAACAGTTTCAATATTGTAAATTTAATATATCAGCCTGTCTGCAGAACAGGTAAATTTTTGAAGTTTCAAGGCTGAATATTAAATGACTGTAGGAATACTCAGATTTATTAAGTCAAGGAAGTGTATTATCTACCTTTTAAAATTCATATTACAATAGGAATTTCTGAAGCTATTACTTCTGCATGGATTTTTTTGGCATCTACCTGTTGTTTGTGCCTCTTGTAGCCAGCCTGCCATGAAATGTCATAGGAGTATGCAAATGACTGGTGATATTTTATTAGTTTCTAACATTTAGGTGTTTTTTTAATGACATGCTCCAACTTCATGTAATGAAAATTCATAATAGGTAAAAACCTGCTTGCATATTAATTACAAGCTAATTTTAATTTTATTTTACACTTCAATGAAGTATTTTAGAAGAGAAATTTAGGTGCTGGATCCACAGTTTCATTGGGGTGATTGGTTTGTAGGGTCTGACTAAGAGAAAGCCCACCAACATGCACTATATTTGTTGAGTGCACGTAGTATTGGAGTCAGGCAGGAGATGAATTATGTTACATGATAGATTGTCTTGGAATGACTGCAGTTATTGAGTATCAGACTGCTTGCATGTGAATCTGCCTCCTGCTGCAGACCTAACATGTTCCTTATGCTGGGTTTAGTAAAATAGACCTGCGCTTGATGAGCTATTTGTGCAATAATGTCAGTACATTGCAAAGCATTATCAAGAAGTTTATCTGCTTGAATATGTATAAACTGAGTTTTTTTTTAAACTGAAATATAATCTTAGCCAAATGTCAACGATTACTAAATTGAAGGCTGGTGTTGAAATTCTTGGTTAAAAGCATACATTACATAATTAGTGACCATATCGTCTCCTGTAGTTTCACTCCTGGAGGCTAAGTAGTCTCAACTTAGAGATGAAGAGCCTTTACTGTCTTTCTGATTTTGTTTTCTTAATATTATCACAGAATATAGACACACAGAAAAATCACTCTGGGAGCAACACCATTTAAATTATGAGCTGTTTCTGAGAAGGATAGAATAGTGGGTAGAAAGCCTATTTGCTAAGGAAGCTGTGGAGTTTCTGTAAGCAAAAGCAAGAGGATTGGCAAGGAGATGTGAAGTCTCGGGGCACAATGTACTTATTGGTCATGTAAAGAACCTGGTCTGTATAACTTCTGGTTGAATACCAAAGGAGAGTAAAAATTCACTGTCCTATTCAGTTGAACTGAGTTTTCGTTGTCTCAAAACAAAAGAGGCATTATGAAGAACTCGGGTTTTCATCATTTTGGCTTTCTTTTCACACATTGCACAGGTTATGGCAATGCAGACTTGTTGGGAGAGACAATATGTACTCCCCACCTACATGAATGGCTGAAAAACAACTTTACTGCTATAGAAAAATGACTTGTGTAACAAAGAGGCTAATATTAATGTTGACAGACAGATTAGTGGAATCATTATTTATTTTCCTACTTCTATCCTTTTTTTCCTAAGATTATTTTACTAGAATTATATTCCTAAAATCAGATCCTTCTTTGTATATCCCTCAGTGGAATCAATTCACTTTGATTACTATCAAATAAATAGAGACAGTTTGTATTTGAGTGAGAATTGCAGCAACCAATGTGATGAACTGGGAAATTCAAAGGTGCTTAGGAAACAGGTACATCCTAGTATATTGAGAAAGGGGAGAACTTAAATATTTCCCCTACCTAGTACAAAATAACTTTGAAACAAAATAAATAACAGTATTATTGAAAACCTGAGCCTCTTTGACGGCTACATGGATTTTGTCATACCTCAATATGAATGCTGAATCATTTATGCATCCAGCTCAAAATCACTGCTTTGGAAACTTACACAACGTGATGACAAGTAATTGTCAACCACCTTCTGCATCCAGTATAATGTGTTGCATTTATTACCTTATGCCATTACAGAGCAATTGACACTTTTAGCTATATCAGCAATCTCTGAGTTGGCTTCAGCATAATATTATCAAGGTATCAGTAAATGACTTTTTATTTTTTGATATTATATTAAACCTACAGAGGAAGTTAAATATTAGTTGCTTTTTTAAAAGAACTATAGGAGTAGCCAGTGAACAAGTTTGTTCCAAGAACAGTACAACTGATGATGGCCTTTTTATAGATCTGAATGCTTTCCATCCTTACAGCAGTAATGCTAAGATATGTGAGCAAGAGGTAGCACATATGGTAGTTGAGCTATGTACATGTTAAATGACTGGCAACTGGCTTCACACTATTTGACCAACCAGCTGAAGCCAAACAGTTATATGTAATGTCAAACAGTTCGTCTTTTTCTCTGTGAAAGCATTAATTTGGTCTCTCCCTTCCCATTTGTAGAATTTTCATTTAAACTTTTGGGAACATAATTCTTTTTGACAATATATTCTACCTTTGAATTAGTGAGGTGGGATGGAAAAATGAGTAGGATGAAGTTTTGAGCTGAAGATGGAAAGACAGACATTATGATCTTGAAATACTTTCTTTTGGAAACCAGAGAACAATAAGCATTTTCTGGCAGTGTATTCGTAGTTGTCTTCTGTGTAGCAAAGAACATTATGAGTCAGATGATATGGTTGGCTTTTTTAATGGCAGTTATTTTTAGTGGTGAGCTATGTACAGTCTTAAAACTATGAAATAGCCTTATTACTATACAACATTAAATCCATTTTCTCTAAAGAATTATGGCATATTTGCCATAACTAGAAATAGCCTCAGATGCCTAGAGGAATAAAATGAACCAAAACCAACAGTGGCATTTTTTTAAACCTTAGTATTTGAAAGAGGACTGAAATTAGACTTCTGGGTGAAAGGGAAGATAATTAACAATATGCTTGACTCCTTAAAATGTCATGTAAGTTATAATTACTAAAATATCTAGTTCTGAAAATGGCTGCTGATAGCTAAATTCATTTGTATATTTGGTATTTGAGTCATTTATCTGGATTTCTGTGTAAATATGTGGGTTGAATTATGAAATAACAAAGAAAATCACAGCACCTAAAACTTCAGAATAGTCATCTAGAAAGAGCGTACAAGAAATTATCAGCTTAAAATTAAGGCATTGTCTACTAGCACCTGTCACTTTAAGAAATATATAAGGTAAAAAAAGTGAAGACAGACAAGCAAAAAAGGTAGATGTATTTTCTTTTATCCTGTGGTGAAAATGTGTTGCTGAATTGACATGTGATAATTGTAAACAATTCCAGTGTTCATTGTTAGATAAAAGTGATGAAAACTTAGAACAAGGTAAGGTACATTATTTATGCTATAACAGTGCATTGAGGGACTCAATTTTTTTGATCTCTAATGTCTGTGCAGTGTGGCTGTGGTTTAACCTCAGCTGGCAATTAAGCACCAGGCAGCTGCTTGCTCACTCCCACCTGCAGTGGGAAGGGGCAGAGAATCAGGGCAAAAAAAAAGAGTAAAACCTGTGGGTTGAGATAAAGACAGTTTAATAGGACAAACAAAAGGGAAAATAATAATTAATAATAGAACATACAAACCAAATGATGCACAATATAATTGCCCACCAGCAGCTGACTAAAGCTCAACCAGTCCCCAGGCTGTGGCATCCCTGGCTAACTCCCCCCAAACTGATGCAAACTATGTTTTTTTTTTCCTCTCGCTTTGGTCAATCTTCACAGTCTGAAAAAGTTTTGCTGAGTACTCACCTGAACTCATTAGAACTCATTCTTCATCTGAACTTACATGAGTAAGGACAACAGAAAGGGCTTCTTCAAATACATTGCAGATAAAACTAACACTAGAGGCAATGTAGGCCCACTGTTGAATGAGGTGGGTGCCCCGGTGACAGAGGATACAGAGAAAGTGGAGTTACTGAATGTCTTCTTTGCCTCTGTCTATACTGCTGGAGGCTGTCCTAAGGGGCCCCAGACCACTGAGCCCCCAGAGGAAATCAGGATAAAGGAGGAGTTTGCCTTGGTTGATGAGGACTGGGTTAGGGACCAATTAAGTGATCTGGATGCACCCGTGAGCGCTAAGGGAGCTGGTGGAAGTCATTGCTAGGCCACTCTCCATCATCTTTGGTAAGTTGTGGGTAACAGGAGAGGTGCCTGGGGACTGGAGGAGAGCAAATGTCACTCCAGTCTTCAAAAAGGGCAAGAAGGAGAATGCGGGTAACTATAGACCAGACAGCCTCACTTCCATCCCCAGAAAGGTGATGGAACAACTTAATTTTGGCACTGTGTCTAGTNTGAGGAAAGGCTGAGGTAGATGGGTCTCTTTAGCTTGGAAAAAAGGAGACTGAGGGGTGACCTTATTAATGTTTATAAATATGTTAAGGGAGAGTGTCAGGAGGATGGAGATAGGATCTTCTCAGTGGCATCTAATGATAGGACAAGGGACAACGGGTGTAAACTGGACCATAGGAGGTTCCACATAAATATGAGAAACAGCTTCTTCATCGTGACGGTGACAGAGCATTGAAACGGGCTGCCCAGGGAGGTTGTGGAGTCTCCTTCTCTGGAGACGTTTAAAGCCCGTCTGGACTTGTTCCTGTGTAACCTGATCTAGGTGATCCTGCTCTAGCAGGGGGGTTGGACTAGATGATCTTTTGAGGTCCCTTCCAATCCCTAACATTCTGTGAATTTGTCACTGTTCTCAAAAAATGTGTAAAAGAAGATGTACTTTTAGCGGAAGCTGTCCAAATTAGTTTTGATAATAAATTTGCACTAAAATACCTGTTGTTTAATAATTCTTCAGTTGTAGATTGTATTGATTTGTCTTTAAGCACACTGCAGAATTTTGAATTTCTGTAAATGTAGAAAAAGAAATGAACAGTTATTAATATTTATTTTTCTTAAGGAAGAGTGGCAAGCTTTTAAGAGTATATTCAATAGATTAGATAACCATTTAACAATTCTGAAATCAAGCAAAAGAAGTCAAATGGCAGATACTGCTAATTTTTTGACATTGAATAGGTCAGTGACTGTAAGTTCTACTGTGAAACTACAGTGAAGAAGAATGAGGGGAAGAATGCGCGATTATCACAACTAAAAATCAGTTTAAATATAGAAAAGCAATAAAGCTTACCGAATATCTGTCATATTATTTCATCATATTTGTTTTTTCTCTACATAACATAATTATGCATTGAAGAAAAGAAATGTCAAAGTTGCTACCTAGTTTTTAATGAAAAGTATATACCATTGTGCAATTTTGTTCCTTTCAACATTTCCTGTGAACAGTAGCAAAAATGTGAGGTAGGATATTTCACTATAATTGCAATGTGTTTGGGTATTGAATCATAGTTGTGTTGCCCTGGCAGTACTAAGCATTTTACTATGCTGTTGCATACAGTTGATACCTTTATGAGTTCATCAGTATGAATAAACTCATCTGTGTATCTCAGGACAAACACGCTTGTATATTTCATGCTTGACAAGAGGAGTGTCAGATCTGACAAACTTTGCCACAGTTGATTATTATCTTGAGCTTTCAGATCATCTAGACTACTGCTTGATGCTGCCCTTTGCTGCTGAGGACACCAAACATGACCACCTCCTCCAGGATTTTATCCTCTTTCACAAAAAGACAAAGCCACAGTTTCCCATAAAAAGTTTCTTATAAAATGCAGGCATGTACTAATGTCTTCCATTTCCCTTCATCTTTGCTTCAGGAAGACTATAGCACAGCCCATGCCTTTGAGAAAAATGAATGACAGCTGTCAGTCTGGATTCAGATGAAAATTTATTCTTGCCAAGGAATAAAATTTTGAAAATGCTTCAGATCTGTTCTGGAATCTGAATGACTCTTTAGAGCAGTTGAAGTGGTTCAGTATTGGCAGCAGGTCCTGCAACATGAATTATTCAAGCTTGATGTTGGATCAATTCATCCTCATATACAAATAAATTTTCAGTGTTAGTAGCTGTAGTAATGATGGAATCTAGCAGTTACAGAGCTTCTACTTTGACAATGATAGCAGAGATGCTTGTGTTTTTTTTTCCAAATGTACAATCATGCTGTTTCTTTTAATGATAGTAGAACATTTACCATCTACTTTAAAAAACTGCAGTCCCTCTCTGGCTGATGGACACTAACAGGCAGCAAAAAGCCCATTATATATAATCTAGCCTGTTTTTTTAAAAACACTGTTTTTCTATGATAGCTAGAAGAAAAGAACTTCAATGAATTTTTTTTTTTTTTTTTTTAGGAGGGGATTATTTGTAAATGGATTTTTTTTTTCCTAAATAATTACTGAGCTGGAATTAAGTATTCTTGGTAGGGAGAGTATAACCTGGCAAGGGTAGCTGAATTTAGAAATATTGTGGACAGGTGACATGGCAACTTTGGATGATAGTGTGTGTTTTATTAAGATTTGTCTGTGGGGGGAATTATAATGGATGCTGTGCGTAAATACACATTGGTGTAATACATTGGTGATTCATTTCCTGAATACAAACATATGAAATACAACATTTGAGCTTCATGCTTCTTAATAGGACACTGATGGCATATTCATTTCTTGTATCTATTGAGGCATTTTCTTGCAAACTAGTGCTTGAGAGTATATTAACCCTGGTGGAATTACAAGAATTTCTCATAATGGAGGCTGATGGCTTACTCTAAAGCGCTGATCATTGATTGCCAAGGTTGCTGGTTTAGGCTATGAACCAAGAGAGAAGAGGAGGAATAAAGGTAATTAAATCATGACTGGAGGCATTTAAGAAGTGCTGGAGAAAAACAGTCATCTCTATAATCTGGCTGTCAAAAGTGAAGAAATGCAGTTTCTAGCATGAAGCCTCAGAATTAAATGATAGTAATGCAAATTATACAGAATTTTGCCTTGTAGCAATCAAGATTAAAGGGTGTTTGGTACATTTGTTTGCTTTAGTATTTTAAATTAAGAAAACAGAAGGAAACACTGGCCAGTGAAATTTGCTTGGAATATGACACAGGTGCTTTTTTCATTATAATTTAGAAAAGTTTCTGGTTCATTTAATTGATAAAGCACATTAAAAGGTGTACTACTGAGATGTTTTAATATGAATTTTGTATGCATGCTTACAAAAAAGTGGAATTAGACCATCATTAACAAATCCATTGTAGTTAAGTTTGTGTTTATTAAACAAAAACCTTATACAAACCTCCCATGTAACTTAATGTATGAGTGACTCAGGAGCCTGAGATGGTACAGTTCTTGTAACATAAAAATGATTCCCCCTGGATACATGTGACTGCATAAAATATATTTCAGACAGCAGGGGTTTGTGTGGAGAATTCAGATGAGTAAGGACACATATGTGTTTTTCTTCTCCAGTTAGAGCAGTGGCAGATCACATGGGATCTCCCGTGGCTCTTGTAGCTGTCCACCAGAGGGAGACATTGCACACACTCATGTATCACTTTTAAAATAAATAACCCCCTAGATGAGTACTGATGAATAATAATCTGAACAGAACTTTCCAAATGTTGACCTGCTGTTCTGTCTCGCCCAAATTTGGTGTAGATTTGGGTTACTACTGGAGGGACCTGAAGGAAGGGATTCTTTTGGGTTGGTCAGAGCTCTAAGATGAAAATTTTTCGCTGGCGTAAATAGAAAACAGGTACAGAATAAAGCAAGTAGCTTTAACACTGCAACTGACTACTGACTGCTAAAGTGTAGGATTCATTGTTCTAATGAGACTGAAAAATATAAACTTGGAAAGACACACAAATAGTATAAACAGTGAATTTAAGAAACATCATGATGAAATATTATGACTTATTTTAATTTAGTTGCTACTGTTAGTGAGGCAAGATACAAAATTACGTCTTTTTTAACTCACTAATGCAAACTTCACACACAAGACCAAAATGGAAATTTTATTACTAGTGCCAAAAAATGTTTTTCTTTGCTTTTGAAGTGCTTGAACTATTTTTACATTGAGAATGATAGAGTTTTTAAAAATCTTATTTTATTTTTTTTTTTAGAGAAGGAACTAGTTTATTGTTGCAAATTCCCTCTAGCTGTCTGTTAAAGTTTGTGCACTAACTAGACACATACTATCTTAGATTGTCCGATAAAGGCAATGAACTCTGAGTGTGCCTGGAACATCTATAAACTGTGATCTAAGTACAGTTTCAAAAGGAAACAGATGATGAATTAGACTGCTGTGACTTACACAGGTTTATTTTTTCAATACCACCAAAAAGTCTCTCTCTCTCAAAAAAAAAAAGGTAGCTGAAATCCCTTATCCCTAAATTCTCCTGCCAACGAGGAATTTGGCCATGCAATTCCATTATTCTAAGGACTGAGTAACTAAATCCAGTGCAACTCTGAGAAATTAACTCTGCTACACTGATTTATCATCATCACTGTCAATTCTAAACCCCTAGACCTTGTGACAAATAAAGTATTCCAGTAAGTGCAGCATTTTAAATTCCACTTAAATTACATTCTGCTTTTAAAACTCAATTATGAAATAAATTGTAAAATTTCTTCCTACTATAAAGTATGAAGAAAATCATAGTTATAACTATCCTAGCAAATGCTAGATTTTTATGGTATTTTATGATTTGTGGTATCATGTTGTATGTACTTAAAGCAGGGTAAAAGATTGTTAAGGTCAACCTGAGTACTCTAAATATATCATGTGTTGAAATGAACAGATGTAGAAATAGTTTCCATTTTAATTTGTACAATTAGTCTTGTAAAATATATGAAGCTTTCCAAGGCTTAGGAAACACAATCTAAGGGAGTAAAAGAATGGTACAAGAGAAGCCTGTAAAATCTGGCTTCGTTATCTGTGGCTGAAGATGTTTGAATGACAGTGAGGAACTCTGGAGTTTAATGATCTGGGATCTGATTACTGGCTGATTTTCTTGGGTGTAGTTTCTCATACATGACTCTGCAGAGCATACTGGATGTAGTTCATCCTTAACACTTATTAAAGTCCCCCCCAGAAAAGCTGTATTCGGTGATATCTCAGCCTGTGTTTTCATGATGAAGTAACTAGGACACTTCATATTATAACCCATGCTTTAATGAAACCCTTATAGTTTTGTGAATTTCTAGGGTATATTTGAAGCATAAAGTACTGTGTTAGAATGTGTTAGAGGGGAAAGGAAATCCCACTGCAACCATCTGAAAGTAATAAATTTAAATGTTTAATTAAATGGTTGATATATTAGCAGAACAAAAAAGATTGCATTTTGCCTATCAAAAGACTATGCATACTCAAAGATGTTGTGGAAGATGCAAGCTAGCAACAAAGGTGGATTTTATTTTGAGAAGAAGGGAAATCTATCTTTTGCATATTTGTGACTATGATAGGTAAATAATGTACTTGTAATGATCTAGTCACTCCCTGACAAACCCAAGAGCAATCATGTACCTTCCTGTAGGGGATATTAGCTAACTGAAACGTCAACCAACTAAAGTCAGCAATCAGCTGAAGAAACAGAGCTTGACAGTGACTAAGGTGGTATTTTTCTAGGGTCTTGACAGCTGAGGTATATCCAAATTGCCAGAGAAAAAAGTATTTATAACTGTCAGCCTAAAAACTGTGTGTTAGATTTATTTTCTTTCTGATAAGTCTTGTCCAAGGCACTTTAAGGTCAATATGTTTTCTGCACTGTGCCCCTTACAGAATAGACTTCTTTTACTGAATTTCTCATTTAGGGGAGTTGTGAAGAAAGTGTGTGTGCACGCCTGCGTGTCTAGGCTTTGCAATAATCCTTTGCTTCAGAAAGGTTGAGAACTTCCAAACCTCTGTCAAATGCTTCTTTTGCGTCTTTTCAACTGTTATTTGCATCTATGTGACTGAGACTATATAAAGCTAATTTCCATATAGTTTTCATTTTAATCTGTGCTAGTTTGATGTCTCCTCATGAGTTAGCTACTGAATAATAGTACTTATCAAATGAATATATGAAAAGGCTCTGTCATTAAACAAAATGGGTTTTCCATTGTGAAGGCTGTCACTTCTTTTAAAGGTTTGCTTGTTTGTTTGCTAAATTAAGGGGCAAAGAGAAGTTCTGAGATCACAGGTGAGCAAGATGTGACTTTACTGATCTTGGAAGTTTCTTTGTCCTGCACTTCCAAGTCTGCCATACGCATCAGGTGCCCTCCTTATCATCCTGATGCTGCATTTGCTACATGCTTCCAATGTGATGATTTTATAAAAAAGAGTGCTTGCTACACCCTTCTTACTGTACTCTTCCACATACTTACAGCCCTTTTCGTAGTCTATTTGCTTTGCTTGCTCCTTGAATGAATTTCTGAGTAGTGATAGAGTGAAATAGACACTGTTTGCCTGCAACTTCAAGAAAGCTAAGATGGCTAATTTCTTACCTTTTTTTTTTTTCATTTTTATAATATTTTTTTTAGTTGATAGTAAAACTAAGAAAAGAATTCTTGACACGGTTCATGCTTTCATCTTCCAATGTCATCAACAAGTCTCCCACTTCTGTCATAGGTTATTCACTCTTTGTACTTAAACTGCTTGCAGCCCAGGTATTGACTATTTGAACTGTGATCAATGAAATATTAGAAGAAGAAATTTTCTTTGTGTTCAGAAGAACGCTCCCATTTTTAATGAGAATTTATGGGAGACTTAAAGACTAAAATTATGAGTTTAGTTAAAAAATGAATGTGCATAAGCAACCATATACAGGAGAAACAGAACCAGTAGTGTTTTGGCCAATGTGTGTTTTTCAGGCTGGTAAACTTAATACTTAAAAGTTTCTCTTCTTATTTCAACTTTTTATCATTCTGAATTGGGAGTGAGCTGGGCCTAATAGCTCATCACTGGTCTTCATCTTCCTCTTGCTTCATCAGATCTGTTGCCTTACTGAAATTACTTTAAATGAAAATGGTTATAATGAATTCCTTGTATAGAACAAGATGTTTAATTCATGAAATTTGTTCTGGGTTAGTTCAAATTTAAATTAATATTTTCCCTAGGAAGCTTTTTCTCTCTTACAGGAATTCAGGATCAGAAAGTATTTCTCAAGTCACTGAATTCAGTTGTCTGTTAACGAAGAATCTTTAATAAACTTGTTGAGCTCCCCTGACATTGAGCTCACTCTTAGAAAAAACAAACATTTGCTTCCACAGATTGTTACAGAACCCCACTGGTCTCACGCATAGCTATCAGCTTCTGATTTTCTCAAGGTTGCTTTATATATTTTTCTCATGGACAGCTTATACAGAGTTCGTCCAAAACATCATTTGGTTTAAATAACAGGTTGCCAAGCAATTACTCTTTTCAATAAGAATGAAAATGAATTTATTCAACTTCATCAGTACACATTGGTTTAGGAAAGGAAAAAAAAAAAAGAAAAAAGTGCCAATACCTTTTAAGTTAATCATTCCAGTGTCATGCTTTTCTGAAACTAGTGTCACAGTGATGAACACTTCTTTATGTGAGTCCAGAATTTTAAATCTTTGAAAATGGACATTCAGGAAATCAGAGGCTACCTTTAGAGTTTGTTGCTTGTTCTGTGCTGCCCTGATTGAAGGGATCCATGAAAGGCACAGCAAGGCACACATCCAGGAGCATGCTGGACTGAGCAGCACTTGCTGACACTCCTGACAGCCATCTGTGCTGAGCAAATCCCCCTCACAGGGAACACAGAAGACAAGAGAAACACTCATGTAGGTTGTAAGGGAACTGAGAGAAATAAGTGGTACCTCTAAGTGAGATGTTGAACCCACTTGGAAGCTTTAGCTTAGACTCTTAAACCAATTAAATATTCTGTTTTTTTTTTTACCTTCAATTTCTTATATACCTTTTGTTTTTTATGGTATTTCTGCTTCTTTTAAATCTCACCAAGGGAATGTAATCACATATTAATGTATTCCACAGAAAAATGCACTATCATCTTAAATTATGAGATCAATAAAAAACTGCACTTCTGAACCTACCTGCTCAGCAGCTTTTCACCTTCTGAAATTAACAGTGGTTTGTGGATAGCTTGGTGTATTGGCAAAGATTTTAAAAAGAACTTCTCACTCCTAGTGGTAAAAAAAGCAAGTACTTGTGCTGAAGATGTGCGTGGAGACCAAACGTGGAAAACACCATCTGTGACCTAAACTGCATCTGTTGGTTGGCCACTAAAAGAGGAGGAAGGTTTTGATTTACTAGCCAGACAGCTTTCTCAATTTTCTTGTCAGGAAATATCTTTAAACTGCAATACAGTTATGACAGCTTGGATAGCAGCATTTCGCTATACTCCAGCAGCTTTTAGATTTTACTTGCTATATGCCTAGGCCTGTCAGAGAGGCCTGTGCCAGACACAACACTTTTAAAATATTTTTTTTTCTCTTTTTCTTGCACTAGCTGAATGTGAAATCTTCTAGTCAGTTGGTATGAATTCTAGAGCTTTTCCACCATGGATGTGGGCTTTGATGTCACTTTAATATTAATAAAGGCTGAACTAATAGTCCTTCATCACTATTTAAAAAAAGTTGAAAAGGCATATTCATCATGTAATAATGCATTGCCAGCACTTATGTATTGCCAGACTTTGAAAGGCAGGTAGGCCACTGCTTTTTTAAAAATTTAAAGTAAGTGTAGTATTTTTAATGACATCATCTGTTAGCTAATAGATCTTAAAATAGTCACTTAATGAGTAAACAATAGTACCTGCTTGCCTTAATGAACAGTAGATCTTCATGTGGCTCTGCTTGTAATACCCAAATTGCAGATGGTTTATTATGGTTTTTTGATCCAATGGGGCAGATTTTAATAGAATAACCAAAGATCTTCAAATGCAATGAGCTTTCTCCTAAATATTTATTTACATTCTTTTTATTTTGCTCATATGTTTGTACAGAGACTGATACAATTAGCCCATGGTCTGTTTCTATTTCTTTCTTAATGTTGCTCTTCATGCCTTTTGAGGAGTTAAGCTTATCAGCAGACGGATACGAATATCAACAGCAATGATTTATCGCTTTCTGGTTTGTTTTTCTAGAGCTGTGTGGGCGCCGTGATAAATTAAAAGTCGACTGAATTTGCAACATGGTTTGCATTTTCCATGCTTGTAAGCAGCTCTGTTGGTCCAAATATCAGGTGGATTGCTGTATGAAAACCTTGGTTTGTAAAGTACTGGTGATGTTGCTGTATCAAGTAATGAATGCCTTGTATGTAGGCATAGTAATTTATTTATCACATAGGAAATAAATAGTTTTCAGGGTACCAAATCATGAGTTATTCGTGTACAGCTCTATCTCATACTTTAATTTCTTTAGACTTTTGATTTAGGCCAGCATCATCGTATCTACCATAAGTAGTCCAGAAGTTGGGCATTTAGTCAAGGCTTGTCACCAAAGCTCTCTCCCATAACAACTCCATTGAAGAACAGGTTGTTCCTCCCATCCTAAGATAAATGTTCAAGCTGAATGAGGTGAATTACCTTTCACAAGCATTTTTTCATGGATATTCAATAGGTAAGATTTTTGGTGACATTGTATTTCTTAATTTCCAATATTTTTCTTAGGGAATATAAAATATAAGTGGATTTCCTGCTCTGTTGCCAGATAAGCATGTAGAGTTTTATGATTACATCTATTTTCATAGATCTTACCAATTATTAAGGAAATCCAGTTTACTGTTGAAGAAAAATTGTGTTACCTGGACTGTAAACTTGAATGCCATCTGCCTTTCAGACTCATGGCATTATTTTCAACAACAAAAGCTGGCAATTTCCTTTAGTAAGATTTGGAAAATAACCAAAACCCCTAATGACTTTCTTAAGTAGCCAGGAGTTGCCTTAACTATGTATTGTGTGTTGTACCTTCTCTCCTTTTTTATCCTCTGAAATTGCTCTCAATTCATGTGATAATCCTTGATTGCCTTGGTGGAAGAGATAGTGATTCTGGTTGCTGTTCATGACTTTGTATATCTCAGTCATAGGCCCCTTAGTTAACTCTTTGTACCTGAAGAGACCTAGTCTTACCTGTGTTGAATAACTTCAGCAACATCTGTTTTTACTCCGCAGTTCATCCTTTGTTCAGACCACTCATTAAGGGAGTGAACAACCAGTTACCAAATGAGCTTTCCTTTTCTGTCTAGGTCATGGTAGGTGATTATTTATTTCTGCCATACTTCTGGACAGCTTGTAGTTTGTGCTTGCTTAAGTCATTAAATTTCTGATTTTTTTTTTTTTGGTATTTTAAGACCTTTCTCAGAGATTCTTGCTAGAAATGGTAAGAAAGTCATCAGCTGTGCTCAAAATGACTACTCAAGTCAATTTTGGAGTAAGTTTAGTAAGATTCGAGCTATACTATTGGAGAAGTTCCACTTTTAATGGAAATCTTTCAGCAAGGAATCAATATCTGAGTTTACTTGTGAAGAACATGACAGATACAGTCTATAATTCTCTCTTGTACATACAGTCAGCATTCTGAGTTCCTCGTTATCAGCTGCTTCCATATGTCCTCTTTTCCTTTTTATTACTAAGGCATGTTAGTTTATTACTTCAATTAAATTAACTCAAAAAAACTCAAACAAAAAACCAACCATATAATAATTCTGAAATGTCAGAAGGTGAACTGGTGACGTTTAATGTCTTTGGAGTCTTTGTCACTACTGAGTAGAAGTGGAAAAAAAAATTCTTCATGCAGGGAAGGTACCAAAAAACCCAGAAACTTCAGAAAAAAGTACGTTTTTTTAACAGATATCATGAAATATCTCTAGGCCTTTATTAAAAGTTTTGATGTAATCCTATACTAAAAAAATAGTTATAGATAGATAGGATGTTTCTATTCATGGCGCACTTAAGAATTAAAGCTACTCCATGACACTGGTTCTCCTTCTGGTGTTTTTTCCTGAGAGCTCAAGACAATTGTTCAAGTGCTTGTCTCTAGTACTTGCTTTCCAGATTCACGCTGTAATGTGTGCATCTTTTCTCAAACTCCCACTGAAGTCATGGGTCTTGTGATTTACAGTTTAAACTATTCAGATGGCAGCTAGTAGTTGTAAGCAAATGTGCTTATACAGATAACCTTTCCACAAAGTTTTGGAACATATCATTCCTTGTACTTACGAGGATAAACAGAAAAGATTACAGTCATTGGAAAACCATGTATTTTTAAAGAGAAATACATTTTTATCTAGCTCACATTTTTTAGAAGATCATGGATATGCACTCATTTTGAAGATGATAGACAGGTGTTATGCTCTCTTGTGCAAAAGGAAGCTCCATTTCTTTCACAAACAGTTTTGGTGTCTATTCAAACTTTCCTCGGGGGAACCCTGTTGTAACTTCTTTCAGGCTCTCCTCAGACCTCTTTTCAGCCTCTTTCTCACATTGTAATATTGCTGTCAACTTTCCCCCTTTTTAAATTCCAAACAGCTTTCTAAAAAGAAACTTGCTTAAGCTGTTTTGCCAAGATCTGATTTAACCGTTTATCTCCTTAGTTGTATGTTAAGCCTCCATAGTAGATTACTACCCTCAGATTGAACAGATATGTATTAAAAACCTGAAAGCCAAGTGAATGCAAGAAATGCTTTTGATGTCTGACAAATAACCAGAAACCATACGCTGTTAGAGATACTTCAAATCACCATGCCTACAAACAGTTATATTTTATCCAGCTTGGCAGGGATTTTCCAGCAGCTTGTAATGATGAGTTTTTAGACTTGAAGTGTCATCTGCTTGCAACTATTGTATTTACTGGAAAGGTGATGAAGGCATCCTGCAAGCTAACTATTAAAACTCTCTTAAACTTTGCTTACTTAAAACTTAACTCTTATAAGCTATCTCTTAAAACCAGAAAAGAGGCACTAAATAATTTATATATTTTAAATTTTTTTTAAAAAAAATTTTATGTTTGTTTTTTTCTGTTTCTTTCAACAAAGATACATAAATTAATTCCTTTGTTAGTTAGCATTATTATCTTAGCAGATGACACTGTTATGTTAATGAATTGAGAGGACATTCTAAAACCCTGGAACAATCGATAGCATATCAAAAAAGATGCTTTACTTTGATCCTTAGATGCTACTTTAATCAAACGATAGGGATCAAATCCAAACTACAAAATTATTTGTGCCTGACATGTAGTGTGTGGAAATGGGGAGCTTTTCTGTGCTCTCTGTGAAGTAAAGCTCTCACGGCCACAACTCTCCACTGGGCATTTTTTACAACTATAATTGAAGATGCCCAAGGTATTTGCTTAATCAGCTTGTTCTCTAGCACATTAAAATTCACCATGACTTGCACAGCTACCTGACTCGCTGGAGGAAATCTGCTGTATGGCTGTCTCACAGAAATACTGCCTGGTTTTAAGCATGACCTAGTGTCTCACTTGATCATATCTGTCAAAATGCTTCTCATCCTTGGAGAGCATGTTAGCATAGGATAAGAGCAGATATTACTTCTCTTTGCCTCTAGGGCTGTTTCTGTTAAGTCAAGTGAGTGTATGATTCACAGCTTTTAACCTCTGTTCTCCTCAGAGGCTCTGGGACAACACGGAGGCAGTTTCCAGTACAGCTAATCTGACTTTTCTACCAGCTTCTTTTCCTACTAAGTGGCTTTAATTGATCTTACCTACTCCTCAGTCTTTGATCCTGGTTGAAACAGGGTTCTTATAAACATAAATAGTTCCTGGAAAATTTATGCTATCATACGTTCCTTTATTCTTATCAATGTGATTGCATGATGAGCTATGCTATCATAACATTTGAAGCTACCATAGGAAATAACTCCTGCAGGAATCGTAGTCTTCTAGAAGTTCCCTGAAGATAAATACTGAGCAGGTAATCCTAGCAGAATAAGCCTCTTTCTGTGCAATATTGGTGCATTCCTGGAGGTGCTGGTTGCTATAACAAAAGTTAATTTCATATGCAGTAGGACCACTTACTGTGATAGTTGGATTTTTAAAAAATGTTTTCAAAGTTAAATAATAAAAGTAATCTGTTTTACATCCTGCATTACATATTCTTACTCTCTTTTTCAGTACTTCTTTTTTGGTGGTATGAAAGATTACTTTCAGGTCCCCAGCGTTTTTCTCTTGATGTCAGTTTATTACAAAACTCTGAGTAGCTCTTCATATCCATCATTCATACCTGCGCAGGAGGCAGCTCATCTTGCCCAGGTAACTCTGGCAGCTTGTTTACACCACAGGTAGATGGAGTTTTATTTATTTAAGGTACTTTACTAAGCTTATCTTCTTGAAATATTTCATTTGGAGTAAAGGAATAACCTTGAGGTTGTAAATGAATCTCTAAGGCTAATACCTTTAAGGAAACTCTGATTTCTCTTTTACATCTGTAGCTAAGATTACTGTGTCTTATAGGCTTACAAAGTATGTTATCCTCCTTACCCACCTGGTCACAAGATTTTCCTGTTAAACTGCTTCGAGAAGAACATACCTTGAAGAATTTACTTATAACCTGTCACTAGTCAGAGGTCTGTTCTTGCATGACCAGGATTAGTAATGTACAAACAATCCCTGGTAAATGAGCTGCCATTCCTGCTATTAACTCATATACTGAACTTTGTAGGACAGTAGGTCCAGTCTCATTTGCATTTCTTGAGAGAGAGTGGAAATTATTTTTGCTCCCTTGAAACCTTTTTCACTTACTGTATTTCCTATTTATAATAGTCAAATCATGATTGGAGTTGTCACCTTTAAATACAATGCAAACTGGCAACCTGGTCTACCTTTCCCTCCTGTAAGACACAAAGGTGCATGTATAG
Organism: Brachypteracias leptosomus; assembly: GCA_013401335.1. Classification (NCBI taxonomy): domain Eukaryota; kingdom Metazoa; phylum Chordata; class Aves; order Coraciiformes; family Brachypteraciidae; genus Brachypteracias; species Brachypteracias leptosomus. The sequence goes on along the minus strand of VYZX01016075.1, from coordinate 2,132 downwards.
TCTCTCCAGAGAAAAACATGGCATAAAAACAAGACTATAACTTCAAGATACGGGCACGTATTATGAATATTTGCCAGCATTTACGGTGTAGTTAAACTAATGGCACTGATTCTTAGGGTATGTTTTGAGGCATTGACTGCTTTGGAAAAGTTTTATGGTAAACATAGGAAACTAAACCACTAGAATGTAGAAAAATTTTATTATTGAACAGTCTTTTCTTAAAAGGAAACCTTCTGTTTTGATGATAAGGCTGTTATTCTTGAAGCTGGCAAATTCAATACCATAATAGCAAAAAATACACTAATTTCATACTGCTTTCATGAATGTCTCTGTCTCTGCTGCTCTACATTGCCTGATGATCAAAGATTTCTACAACAATCAAGATGACCTTTGTGGTGTGCGATAAGTGTCAGATCCACAGAGAACCTTAAATAATTCTCTGGCTATGAGTTTTTGAAATGCTGTAGTTTTTCATCTCAGTAACTGACATACCTGTCACTTGAAGACTTTACTCACACAGACTTTCTAAGAAAAAATAAAATCTTTCTAATAATGTATAAAAACAATCCATCAATCATGGGAATTTATCATTATTTACATTTTTCAAATAGATTTGTATTTATTTTCAAAAAATTAAAATACAAAATGAATTATACTAGAAAAAAATATTGTTTTTGTCTTAACTGCAAATGAGAGCCTTTCAAAACTCTCTTGATAAAAATCTGGTGCAGCAGATTTGAAGACCTACAGAGAAATCTATTATCAGCATTATATTCTTTTAAGTTCTTAAAAAAATATAAATTCTATTCAGATTGAAATACATATTCACTTGATTAATTATGAAACTGTTGATTTTTTCTAGTAGTCTCAAGGTAGAAACTATTCCGTGGTATAAAGCAAATTCCTCCAAAGTCTGATTCAGTGGATACTTTTGTTGCCTATGTTGAATTGTACACAGAAGACCAATAAAACCAATCTGATTGATCTATCTCGTTATGGTTTTGATGGTTTCTAAAGCACTAGCTATAAAATAAGCTAACTGGAAAATCAGAACTTTAGTGACCTCTGAGGACTCTTCAACAAGTAGGTTGGTCTAAATCATATTATTTTAAATTTTAGATACTACATTCACAACACATTTTATGTAACAAACATTGACTATTTGTGAATAACCTCCCTCCTCTGTTGAACATGAGCCTATTAAGGAAAAGTCTCCAAGTAGATGGGAGCAGTACTTTTAACAATTTAGTTACTTGGATACTAAAATCTTCGGAGAGGCTACCCACCTGCAAATCCTAGTTTGTCAATATTCCAAGTTTTAAACAAGCCTCTTATTCTGATAATTTCTGTTACTGCTTTGTATAATGAGAATCTACACCTGCAGAGTTGAAAAGACCACCTTGTATAGCTGATTCATCTATAAGGGAAGAAGAGAACCATTTTGTTGTTTCTGGTCAGAGCAAAATGAATATTGTATTACTTCAAGCATCTTCTGTATATTTAAAGATAACACTTGTGAATCAGAGCCATAAACTCATATCAAAATAATTAAGAACAAGGTTAGCTATTTGTTTCTTGTGTATTTTTTTCAAATGATCTGACAATCTCTATGAACACTTTACTTGCAAGTACTTGAAATCATCACAGAGACTTACTGTTAATTTTCTGCTTTCACATCAGATGGTAAAAGATATTACTTGAGAAAGTCTTAAGATTTAGTGTAACCTTGCCTGTTACATTTCTGAACACAACTTTAAAGTATTTTAACTAGTGGAGCAATTCACAATGTTATTGGGTGCTCTTGATAAGTCTGGGGATTTGTAATTGAGTTTTTATGTTTTCCAGAGTTTCTACTTACAGAAGCAACAAATTTTCTTTACAAGTATCAAAGCTGGTTTAGTATGTCTTAAGTGAATCTATATCTCATTAGTTTTAATTTGAGGAAACAGAACACATTGATTAGTTAAAATTCAAGTGCATTGATTCATTCAGTTTAATCTTGTGGTGTGTTATGGTTTAAGGTTTGGGTAAGGGGAGGGACAGGTGGAGCGGCTATTCCACTCCCCTTCCTGCCACACTCTATATAAAGGACACGGGAAGTTCCGCCCTCCCCCACCTCGCTGGAATTTGCT
>VYZX01016063.1:0-19281 GCA_013401335.1 Brachypteracias leptosomus | reverse complement strand
AGTCAAGAGATTAGATTTTGCTGTGACACTTATCTACATGGCCCTGAGAAGAGCTTTCAAGTCCCAACCTTTGTTTCTTGCAGTATGAGCTCTTTGGAGGAGGGATTCTCCCTGACTTTATATGTGAATCCCTGGTTTCAGTACAAATCTTCATACTAGGTTTTCAATCTGAAAGTCCAGATGTGCATTTAGTTTGCATCCAGGGATGAGCACCATGTGCAGACCATCTCATGACGTGCTTGTGGGGGAAAAAAATCTTGAACAATCAGACAAGAAAGGAGCTGTGACATTCTGCTCACATCAAGGAATTATGAGGGTGGCATCTGCCATAAGCTGCATCTACTCCATATGATATGATCCTGAAATTCAGGGATTAATAAAACAATATCTCTGTATTTTGTGTTCTGAATTTTATAAATATCTATGCATGAAAACTTCAGTGGTGAGTTACTTTGCATATGTGGTTGTGGGATCAGGACCAACACATATGAAGGTTCTGTGTAAGGATACTTAGCAGAGGAGAAAGAGAGGAGTGTGCCATTAAGAACAGACTAAAGCAAGCTCGACCAGGGTAAATACCATAAATCTTCAATTTGATAAGATTCAAGGCCTGTTTAACTTTAGTTCTCCAATGCACATCATACCAAAATTCTTTGGGAGATGCAAAAAATTGTTATGAAAAGCTGCTTTCAATTAATAGTAAGAAAATAAACAAATAAATATCTATGTATATGTCTGGAACTAAGATAACTGTTAGCTGAAGTGAAGGGGAAATACACTTAAAAGGATTTTGATTAAACTCTATTAGGCACTTGCTCTAAATATCAAAACTTTCCAAATTTAAAGAGCAATTTCTTCCCCCGTTCTACCAAAACCCCTATAGTCACTAACAGTTGAGACAGAGTCGCAGTATTGGTACCTGTCTGTGCGTCGAGTAAATTTGCATACATCAGCTTATTGAAGCGGTGTTGAGAATAATTCTTTCCCATTGAATTGCAGGTGTTCTGTGAGAGAGGATTTACTTAGTTGGCTGGATTGACTCTCAGGCATTTAATTCCTTGAAAATTAGTTTTAGTGTGTGCACTTACCAAATATGGGGAGATACTGGTCAAGTGGCCCTAAAGCTTCTTCCTCTTTCTTTTATTATCCTGTGTAATGATATTGCCTGAGGGAATTTCTAGTGCTTGGAGTTTAATGAAACCAAGTATATGGGGTCTAATACTCAAGGTGCTTAGTTTCCACCACTCCCATTGGCTTAATATTATCCTGTATTTTTCATCCTACAATTTCATAGGTTTAATACTTTCATAGAATTTATGGCCAGAAGGTACCATTAGATTGTCTAGTCTGGCTACTTGCATATCATAGCCCATTATGTTTCACATGTGTATAGTATCTTAAGCCCGAAGACTTACGTTAAATTGAAGCTTTTCAATCTTCAGAAAACTAAATCACGTGCCACAGGGAGGGAAAAGGAGGGAAAACAGGTAACAGCTCTGTCCAGGTGACTGTGAACACAGAAAATGAATTATCTGATACTTCAGAAAAGAAAAAAAAGAAATCTGAATGTGGTGAGTTAATTGCCCACAAGGTGGACCAAACAGACTAGCTGAAATCTTGAAGCATGAGGATTAATTTTAGCAAGTTGTAATCATTGCCTGACTTTAAGTTGACAGCCTGTAAGTAAATCCTGGACAACTTCACGATTGTGTTGCCCCCAAGGAGCTGTAGAAAGGAGGCAAGTACAGCCATTCAAATGCTCAACTCTCCTCAACATTCAAAGCTGTAAAATGGGCATAAAGCAACAGATTTCCTATATAAAGCTCCTGGCTAAGCAAAAGCTAAGAATTTTGAATACTTATATTATAATTTAAAACTACTCAAAAGCTGTGACGTCTCATCTCTAAGCAGCTGAGGTTCTGTCCTTTGTAGTCAGCTTGAGAAAAGGCTATTCAATGAACATTTTGCCATAGTATTTGAAGTTTCAACATAAGCTCTAATTAAAAGACATAAAAATCCTCTTGCCTATCCAAGGTTTCATTTTCATGGTTCCACAGGAGTGATTTAGAATAATTTTACTTTATAGACTTTATAATAAATAAAGCCAATCTCAAAATCTCAAAACAAAACCATGTGAGGTAAGTAGGTTATAAATCTGGAGAATCTAGTCTGCAAAAGCAATGGAATTTTCATGGCTTTCGTGTGTGATTAAATTATTTTTAGCTGAAGGAAAAAATAATCATACAAGACAAATATCAAGCTGCATAAGTAATATACTAAGAAGTGCCCCATTCCAGCCGTATGTCATAAAACACAAAACCTGCAGTCTCTGCTCTTGCAGTAGATGACACAAGCAGGGCAGCAGTTTACTGAAGTGATTTGTATCCTTGCAAGTTTTAATTCCTCCATCTTTCACTAATAACGTTTAAAACTGCACACACTGGAAATTATCACTGGAGGGGTATTAACACTGGAGTGCTAAGGATAATTTTGAATGTATAAACCTACTCTCAGATAAAAAGACATCTTCCAATGTGGTTTTCATTTAGTGAATGAAGTCTTCCAGGCTTTAATATGAGAGTGATAAAGAATAATAATGTGCAGCCATATCTTTAAATCCAATCCATTTAAGTATTTAACAAGCTATTGTCACATGCTAGTAGAGGAAAATTCATCATTTTTCCTTAACCAATAAAATCAATAATTGCAGTGTGTTTCTTGCTAACTAGTGTTTCTTCTAAGATATTCTAAATGATCTCTGCAGTGCTTTTTTTGCTATATATATCATTTTTATAATTATTTCTACTCTCATATGCACACCTGCAAAACTGCATCATTTGAGGAGCTACAGTACTCTCTTCTTGCTCTTACGAATTCCTGGCTGAATGTACAAGGAATTTGGGGAGTGCAAAGAACAAAGAGGTGCAAGCTTACAAAGAATAAAAAAAGGATACCTTACATCTGATTGCCTGCCGTAATTGTATGTTGTTCAAGAGCTCTGATTTCCAGCAAGACAAAGTAAACTTTTCACACAACAGGTAAGTGTTAATTGTGGAGTGGACAGTAGCCATGACTGAGGGCACAGACCTGCCCTCTCCAGTCTTGTGTGGGTTATGCAGATGATGAGCCAAAGAGAAATAGGCTGAGTGCAGGTGTTTGGGGAGTGAGGAGGCAGCAGATGAAATAGCTGAACTTCCTAGGACTCCTACTATAGTTTAGCAAAACAATTTTGGTGTCTCTTATATTTACTGAAAACTTTGCAAATTTCTATCAAATGGAGTGGGGACTCTTTTGGGAGGGGAATCTTTTTATAATCATCTAAATGGTTTCCTCCAGAGTTTCTGATGCTTCTTAAAGTGGGTGGTGGTGTCATCTATGTCAAGGAACAGGTGTTTGTGAAAAAGCAAGACACATATAAGTGTCTGAGATCTGTGTGATAACTTGAAACAGAAACCATGTCAATAAGGGTTTCCCAGCACTAATTTTGCAAGTATTCTGAGACTATTTTCTCTCCATTGCTGCTGTGGAAATATATCCTCTTGTGAAAATAGTTTAGTGGGCATGGATCAGAGACTGAAACCATCATGTGCCAATGAACTGCACGTGGGTGACATATCTAGAAGGATCAAGGACTTACTGTTACTCTTAAGTAATATATAGTTTCCTGAAAGGACTAGGATTTTAATATTAGCTATGCTATCATTTGACCCAAATGCAGTGACTCAATTTCATATTACTGCTTTGAATCAGGCAAAAATGCACAAGAATTGAAGTTACAAGTAACTCCAGATGTTATGTGAGTGATTAGACTGTGAACCCATGCATCCATTTTGTTAGAGTCATCTTTATAGTTTTTAGCCTTGATGATTGGCACATTTGCTATTTAAAAATAGCTTAGAAAAGAATACAATGCTTCATATAATCCAAAACAAAATCTGATGATAAGCAAAACAGCAACAACAACAATTTGGTCAATCTGAAATAATTTGCTATGGTATGACCAAGAAAGCAGAATGAACATAATGTGTGTAGCCCTAAATGTGAAGCCCCAGCATTTTACAAAGATAATACTTCTGCTGGTAATACAAGTTGTACACACACAACTGCCAGATCTTTTCTTAAAGTCAGGGTCTAGATCAATCTTTTCGTAGCTACTTGTTAATGACACGTATACTGTGGGTAAATATCACACACAGTTCAGAGACCTTTGATATTTAGTTTATGCGCTGTATGTGGAAATCCTGGGGATGAAAACTCACACAATCAGGCTCTGCTAAAAATGTGGAGGTAGAAATGGAAAGCTTATCAACAAGTAGATAACTAATCTAAGCACAGCTGGGTCTTCCTATGGTGTGTCTAGTTCACCTTCTATCATAGAATCATAGAATGTTTTAGGCGGGAAGGGACCTCTAGAGGTCATCTGGTCCAACCTCCCTACACAAGTAGGAACATCTAGACCTAGGTTAGGCTGCTCAGAGCCCCATCGAGCCTGACCTTGAAGGACTCCAGGGATGGGGCCTCCACCACCTCTCTGCACAACCCATTCCACTGATCTATCACCCTCATATTAAAGAACTTTTTTCTAACATCCAGTCTAAATCTCTCCTTTCCTAGCTTAAAACCATTACTCCTGGTCTTATCGCTGCAAACCCTTTTGAATAGACCTTCCCCCACCTTTACATAGGCCCCCTTCACATATTGGAAGGTCCAAGCTTCCTTACTCCAATAGTGATATATTGATAGCTGGATTGATCTAAACTAAGCATCTAAAGCATCCAAAAATCTTCAGGATCTAGGATGGAAATAATCTGGAAAAATACTGAAATATCTGCATTATAATGCAGTGGTTAGAGGAGGTGATAGAAATCATGGACTAAATTTCTTCCCACTGGTTTTAAAAAGAGATGGAGATGCTTGTATCAAATAGTGGTATTTATACTGCAGATGTCTAAAGCAGGGCAAGACATTCCTATTCTTAATCATCACCATTAATTACACATCAGCCACTGGCTCTTTGGACATCATTTGATAATTATTTTAAGGTATCTTGTCGTCCTAGGAGATCATGAAAGTTTTCATAATTGCTTAAGAAAAAGTATACTTTCCTTGGCTAAAAATTACTGAAATGGGTTTCAGTTAAAGTTTCCTCCTAAAATTACCTTTCCATATGAAAAAAACCCAGAAATACATGGAATTTCAGGTGAATCTGACAAAAAAAAAGAAAAAAAAAAGCAGACAAATTAGGCATTGCAGTATATGTTTGGTTTTTTAAAATTTTTCAATTGAACTTCTTTACTAAAAAAATGTCCGTGCAATAAAAGGACAAGATGTTTCAAAAGAATTATTAAAATTCAAAAAAACAGGACACTTTTTAATCACAGAAGGGTTGTAAGTAAAGATAACTTTGATTAGACTAGTTAGTGTAGACAGAAAAGTAAGCATGTCACACAGAAGTGAAGTTTTTAATGTTTTAAAGCTGTATTAAAACAAAAGAAATTATTAACTTACTTAGATAAGTATCAGGTCATAACTCTAGAAAAGGTGATTGATACTGAGCAGTAGAAGGGACGTTTGTAGAAGAACATAAAGATATTGAAACATTATGATGTATCACAAGATCAAGACTGATTGAATTCAGGTTTTTGGTCACCAGCCAAATCATGGATTTTAATTCTAAGATTTGACTTTAGAATTCTTTTATAAGAGATGATCAAGACTGAAATAGTAGTGAGTAGCTGTTTTGTAGAAGAAAGAATCTCCCTGATTGAAGGTGGCTCAGTCCATTATTTATTGTCTACATAGTTCATTCTTGTGCTTTCATTTCACGAATGGGACATTTGGTGAAATTCTTGAAGTGTAATCTGTGCTGCAAAAAGACAAGTGAAAGATCAGAGGGTTTGTGTCCATTGTGGGAATACTTTTTCTATGTCTGTAGTGGAGATGCTTTGCTAAGGTTTAAACTTCTTCCTCAGTTATGATCTAAATCCCTTTGACAAGTTTTTGGCCTCCAGGGAGTTTTCTTCTGATGAGTTTAGTGATTTGCAGTCTGTGAATGGTTGGAAGAGTTCTGAGCAGATATGATCTTCCCAAATAAGTTTAATGCATAATTAAACAAGTCATTTAATCATATTGTTCATCTATTTCCCACACAGTTTCCAGGGCAGGATGGCCTGTAATGTATTGCATTTACAACATGTGGAAGTAATTTTTGTGAGATATTTGAATGTTTTTTTCACAGGAATCTGTTTCCCTGGAAAAGTATCTTGTTGAATAAAATTCCTCTTTTAATTATTTAGGTGGGTATCATGAGTGTTCTCCTCAAGGTAAATATATTGGTGTCCAAGGGCATAGCTAGATAATACAAATTTTTTAAAACTGTAATTTGAGTGGTTACTGTGTTCATGGAAACAGATGTATTAGTTTGCAGGTTTTCTGTAAAGAGCATTTGTTAGGTTTTTAAATTTTGATTTCATCCTTAGTGTCTAAAAAATGGAGATTATATTAGAGGTTTTCAAAATATAATGGAATGATGTTTGTTACTGAAATAGTAATAGAAAGCTATAAGAAAATCCAGATTTCTAGAACAGATGATAAAGATACAGTATTTTTATTTTAGGTAGAATATAAACTTCATAGTATGATAGCTAAAAAAAATGATTTATATCTGCATTTACTTCCATTTAAACAATTTGTTCCAGATTAGAAATATAAAGCATGGTTAGAAATGATATGATGACCCTTATTTAAAAAAAAAATAAAAAATTCAAAAGGCATCAAGTACAGGAGTTAAATACTTGATTTCTCACAAAAGCATTTCTTATCACTTCTACTTCAGTGTCTTTCTAGGCAATATTGGACAGTGTAATTTTTTTCTCAGTTCATATGATAAAATTGATACTCTGACCCAATTTTAAATGTTACACCCTAATGGGGCAGATTCATTGCAAATAGTGGAAAACCAGTACAAGCAGCACCTGGCAAATGGTGACAAAACACCTAATATGAATACAAGTAAAGCACCCACGCTGATGCACTATCCTCTTCTCAGGATGGGACTTTCCCTGGGATTATTTTTATGCTTTCATATGCATGTTAAATAGTGTGAGATCCCAACGGGTATATTTAAACATCAGGCAGAGACATTCATCAGTCAGGGATATTAACAGAGGGGACCTGATTATCAGAGCCTGGGTTCTTGAAACAGGCTGGCTACAGCAATTAATATTCTTATATGCTGTTTGAAGAATTTAACTTTAAATGAAGTTTGTCACCTACCCCCAGACATATGGATAAATCATGTACAGATTAAAAAAAAAAAAAGTTCAATCACAGCAGGGGGAGAAATGTAGCAAATGAAAAACTGAATGCTGAAAGAGAAAAATTAACTTATTTTCTTTCCCATCCTCTCCAGATGAAAACTTGCCTTAGATAAGCAATTTATGATAATTCTTACTTTTGATTTCCATTTGCTTCCTTATCAGCTGCCTTAGCAAATTTGGATTTTATACTCTTTTGGTGTAACAATATGAATCAGGGATGTTGTGGACGCTCAGGATCACATATAACCATATGAGCTTAGCAAGTTTATCAAAGGTATGAACGGGTTCAGACCTCCTCAGACACAGGGATTTCTTACAGCCAGGGTTGAATGTGCTGTTGAATAAATGGTGGGTGATGGTGTTGCCTCAGTGATTGCTTTTTTTCTTTTTTCTTTTCCTTACAAGTGCCTGTAACAGAACATTTCATTTTGGGTCGAGCAAAATGACATTTCTTATTTCAGCAATAAACCCTTCCCCCTCCTCTCCTCTCCCAAGTTTTACACTTAGCTCAATATTTTGTTGTTGTTTTTGTTGCTCTATTGTTACCATCATTGCTTTCTCCAATTTGGCAGCCAACTCTGAAAAAATCAATTTTTCACACAGCCTGGCTCAAGAATATCTGTTGGTGCTGGACTTTAACCAAACACAGATCTCTCAACATGCCAACCTTGGTGCATGCTCAGAAAAAAAAAAAAATCTCTCCTCTACAACTCCTCCAGCCTGTGCATCCTTTATTGCTAGTGCAACAAGGGTGACAACGTGTGTCAGGCCTGGTGGGAGTTGATCCTTGTGGTAGACATGCAGTCAGCTATAGCCTGCTGTCAATTTTACCTGCTGGCAACTCCTCCCAGAGGCCTGAGTCTGCCAGAGTTCACAAAAACGAGGACAAACAGTGCTGTTTTGTTGTTGGCTTTGTTTTCTTTTTTTCATAAGGCAATTCAGGTGCTCAGAAAGCAGCTTGAGCTGGGAGAGAAGACAGATGACAAGTGATAAGGGGCTACCTAGGAAAAGAGATTTTTGTCTTATTTGCACATACAAGTGAAAATCACTGTTAAATGGAAGCCAACAAGGAGAAAATAAATATCCTCTTATTTATACTTTGCGTAACACAATCTTGTGATCTCAGTCATGAGATAAACTGGGTTTACAAGCTGTTAGGAAAACAATATTCACACACACCCTCAGCCCTGTAGAAGCAGCACACCTGGTTAGTAGCAAACGCAAAGATTTCCCCTTCCTTTTGCAACCTTCCATTGACAGCTGCCAGAAGCAGTATATGGCTTTATATACTTTAATTTTGTGCCCCTTGTGATGATAACAGGCAGGGGAACTGTATACAAAATATCCTTGGTCATTATTAACTTTGTGTGCCTTTGACTCTGGTGTGTATTGCTGAGGAATTTGACACCATCTCTGGGGAAAGAATTATCACTGAGGTCCTGTTCCAAAAAATCTTCTTTTTTGGGAAAAAAAAAAAAAAAAGGATGATATTCTGTACAAAATATGCCTTAGCACCTTAGGCATTGCAAGGAGCACCAGCCAATGTGCTGAGGAATAGCATAGCAACCGTCACTAGGGAAAATGTCAAAACTCTGAGACATGTAAAAAAGAAAAAAAGACAGGCAACTGGGGGAAGTTTTAGCTTCCCTTAGATCTCCAGAAATTATTTAATTCCTATCTCCTGCAGATAAAATACAGTTAAACTGCATTGAATCTAACAACATAACAAAATGGAAAAAAAAATCTCGTGTTTTAAAATATATAGTCATTCACAACATTTTGCAAACTTTGCAAAGAAGTGAAAACATGTATCTTAGTACTCTAATGCAAAAAAAATATGCTGGTTATGTTCAAAAATACATTTATTTTCTAAATCCTCAATCTTTTTTTTTTTTGCACCTCAGTTCTCCAAACAAAGACAAATGTTCCTCATTAATGGCTACAAAGCTCAATATCTGTATTGTTTAAAACAGATACTGGAGAGTGATTCTGTCAAACAATTCACAACATTTGGGGTTTGCCTTTGAGTCTGTGCTCAGGGGATAATGTGAAAAATCTTGTCTTTTAAGATTATTTTTAAACTAAATTGAATAATAATTTCTAACTAAATAGTAATTTTAACAAAATTAAATATGCACCATCACAGAATCCTGGTGGAGTCAGCAGCCTATATGTACACCACAGATGCAAAAGTATGAAGACATGCATCAAATGCTTAACTATACAAACAGTTTTCTTCTGTCCTTTTCTTTCTTTTACCTATGATTTATGCATTTGGCTGCACTGCACCCTTTTTTTCATGGAGAGTGACACCTCCATCTCAAAGCTGACTGTTCACCTGCTTCTCTCCAATCCATCCACAATTCTATAGTTAGGGTCACCTCTAAGAAGTAGAAGATAGGACCTCAAGTCCTATTAGACCAAAAGGGAACTCAAATGCTGATTTATTTGTCCTTGAAACAATATTCTTGCCTGTAATTTAAAAATGTGTCTTCAAAACCGTGGCTATTATTCAATTGTGCTCTATTTAGTGAGAATATGCAACTCTACTGTCAGTAGATCACAGTGATCGGTATGAAGCCTTGATTCGTATGATTATAGTTGACTTTCTTTTTAGTGGGATGGAAAGATCTCCGTTCCTGATGTTTCTTCTTGTCAAACCCATTTTACTTGGCATGTAGGAGCCTTTCATTGTTATTTTCGAAGTAATGAATAATTAACTATGTAACAAGCTGAGGCCAGGAGCTTTTTCTTTAAGCATTAGGGACCCAAAGTAGATGTTTTGACCCTGTTCCATCACTCCAGAAATAAGAGATGTAAAATCTGGGAACAATTCTCATTTCTCAACTCTGAGAACATTTTCCCCTAATCAAGAAATTCCTGAAAAAAACCCTGTGGACAGGTAGAAAAATAAAAGGAAAAGCTCACTTTTTAAAATTTGTAAATTTAAACTGTAATTAGTTAAAAAGAATCAGGAAAGAGTCAGCATTACAAAGATGTTTCTCAAGAGACTATCTCCTCACACAGCAAAAGATAGAGTTAAAATAATAACTGTCACGTTCCTTTCTTTTTAATATACCACTTCTCTAATGAAAAATACTATTTTGCCTAATAAACTTTTTTTAACCTTTACATCTTTCAGACTCACAGGAGACATTGTCTGAATGAGTTCAATTTACCAAAGCTTATCTTCTCTTTGTCCGTATGTTCATTAATATTTTGTAAGTCACAAGGTTTTGTCCAATTCAGGATAGAGAAAACCTGTAAAACACATATTAAAATAACCCAGGCGAAATAAAGTTCTCATTGATCTCTAAATGTGAGAGGGTTTTTAAATAAACATATAAATTAGAGTAGTGAGAAGATTAGTAAGGAAGCAATCTTGCCATGTTTGAGCTCTTCAAAATTATACAAGCTAGAGGAAATTTTCCTTCTTGTTACAGTTATGATGCATGGATGGTCTTGGGAACTCAAAAGAGAGCAAGCTTGGAACAGACCATGCAGCATATGGTCAATCGGGGTAATTCACTGCAACTGGAAATCATTAAGACAAATTCTGTGACTGCATCTATTAAGAAACTCAATAATTTTACGGACATTAGCACCACAAACTAAGTCTGTAAGGAATGGTAATCAAACATCACACTTCAGGGCATAAACTGTGTGTTGCTCCTATGTTACACAAATGGTTAGATGTCCCCTGAGTTTTCATCTCTCTTCCTGAAGCAAGGGAAAACCAAGACCTGAGTGAACCTCCATTGTTAAATAGAGCAATCAAGAATTCCAGCATTGTAAGTGATGAGATAAATGTTGCGTTAATGTAGACCTCATTTTCTTAAGTCCATTATTTAACGTGTAACATCTTTCCACTGTATCATATTGTTAAGTAACATAAATGAGAACTGTGCCTGAAAGAAATTAAAATACATAAGAAGAGCTAAGGAATAATATTTCAGGGTTGTCGGCTGACAGAAATGTAGCTACACAAGTGACTCTTTTTCCATTCATTACTCTTGGTAATTAAAATCAGAGATGGTGATCTGACTTCAGCTTTTCAGGATGAAGCTGTTATGACAGTTAACTGGGAAAAGAGAAAGACAAGTCAGGACGGATCTCCATCTCTATACAGGAACATATATTAGGGGTTGTATCCTATTTTTCTTTCTTAAAAGGCACGGAAAGAACAAAAGAAAGGAGAAAGCATCTTTTCTTAACGCTAGGATGCCTCTATTTCATTGTTTGCCTACAGGGCTGCCCTGAATCCTTGATCCCATTCCATCATAATACAAGCAGCAATCATTTTTTCTTCAAAGGACGAAGCGTGGCCACTTACAGAGGAAAAAAGAAAAAAAAGAAAGGATATGCTTTTTCTAGCTCAGAAGGTCTTCACTAGGAAAAATCACCATTTGGGAGAGATTTGCAAGGACGCATTTAAGTAGTGGTTATCGGGAGCTGGGAGGGTCTGTGAGAGAAAGGTCAAGTCTATACATATCCTAAGCATTTGCTACTTGCTGTTGCCAGGCAAAGGTTAGCAGGCTAAATGAACCTTATGTCTAACCCCATGTGGTATTTTTTGTGTTCTTATCTGAACTCCTGTCAAGCTGAGCAGAGCAGCTCACACCTGACATTTTTCCCTTTATGGCCTTTTAAGCTACTAAGTCTGATTGGTATAGCATCCTTAGGGAATGGGAAGACATGGGGCAGGGGGAGAAGAGGGCAGGCATTTGTAAGTCAGGAAAAGGATATCTCTCCCTCATAGGCTTCCAGTCATCTGCATGGCTATTTCTCTTCATCCCTCCCCTCAGTGACTGAAACCAGAGGTGACAATCTGACCCTCAGTCTTCAAGATCGGTGATTTTGGTGGCTGCCTGTGAAAAAACCCCACAATTCTCTTTGTTAATGAAACATCTAAATCAAAGATTTTAATCACACATCAGGACACTCAAAGTTAAGGTTGCCACAGCAACACTACAATAAAGCTCTTTGCACATAGCGGTTAGTGAAACGCACAGTTTAATTAAAAATTGTCTCGATTATCTGACAGTTTTCATCCTCCTAAATTCTGTTCTCTTCTCCACCCTCTCTGAATTGTCATTCAAATGAGAAGGACAAGAGCTGCAAGGTCTGTGTTTGTGTCATGGTGATGAAGGCCAGTGCAATGCACACAAAGTTTGCTTTCACCTGGGCAGGTCTCTAAAATAATCATGAGTTGGCAGAACCAAAAGATTTCCTAGAGTCCAGGTGGAAAAAAGCAAACCAAACTCTATCCTGCTTTCTGTTACTATGAAGAATTTTTCTGTAATCAGCTTCTAAAGCAGAAGTAGGAAAGATTTGAGGACATAAAGTGTGAAAATATGCTGGAGTACTTTGCAGAGAGAAAGGGGCAAGCAGCATTAAGTGGTAAGTAGGTTCACTGACCAAGAGTGACATAAGTCAATTGATCTGTCTCAAAACAAATAGGGGTGATAATGATACTTACAAACTGCAGAATGATATTATAGTGCTCAATTTTTATAGATAAAGTGCTTTGAGATCCTCAATGAGATTGTTAAGAGAAATGTCTCATTAACATGACAAGACAATTTTGCCTTGTGCTTTCCTGCAAGGCAGGTGTCATTTATGTCCTCCCTCATCTTCACAGCATCTCGCTGCTTGATTGGCACCTGAGGTACTTTCCTGTCTCTTGGTGAATTGCTGGTGTCCCATGCCAGCAGCAGTAGGTTAGCATCTGACTCAGTCCTAATGTCATTATAGCAGCAAGACATGGTAAGGGCTGGGCCATTCAACAGCCTTTCAGCACTCATGTTCTTCCTTCCACCTCTCCATTTTCCAACCCAAGGTCAGAGCCTCCTGCTCTCTAGGAAGCAGCAGTGATGGCAGAGCAGCCCTTTAAAAGACTGCAAGAGAAGCAGATTTGACGTGGACTCATCGGGAAGGAGCCAGCAGAAATGAGAAGAGGCAGCCAAAGGTCGCTCTGGCCTGCCAGCTGTAAAAACAATTCAAGTGACATGGCAATAAAATCCAGGCTTGGGGAGCAATCTCCTCCAGCTCCTAAAGGTGCACTCGCTTACCCCTCCCCACTCCCGCCTGCTGCCTGCAGGATGCCAGCATGGAGCACGTATGGCAGACAGCAGGAGGTATAAGGCAGGGAGCAAGGGTTGCACAGAGGGAGAGGAGGCTGTGTCTGGCAAAGGCCAACGATGATGGGGGGGCAGCCACTGCCGGCCGTGGAGATCGAGCTTTTTAAGTACATTTCAGCATAGCACATTTGCTCCTAAGAAATCTAATATCCTTTGGGTCAGTGCAGGCCAACTGTTAGATATAAAGAATTCATAGCACTTGCAATCCCCCTATGAACCATTTTCAATTCTTCATGTTTCTGAAAAAAAGGTTGTGTTGATCTATCAGCAGTGGATGTGCTGCATAACGAGGGCCGTCTCCTGCCTTAATGCCAAAGTGTAAATATTGCATTGCAGCAAGCAGCAGTAGATAATGCATAATAATGAGCTGGGTTTGTTATGTGATGTGCTATCCAGAGCCCTTGAAAACAATGCATCAGCTCAAAAAAAAAAACAGAGAGACAGAGAGAGAGGGAAATACTTTCCCCAGAAAAAGAAAATAGCCTTTGTGCTGGATGTAGAAGTGAAATAGTTGTTTACAGTTCTGAAAAATGGACGATGTGGTCAGAAACATGAAGACAAGGATAAAACACCAATTCTGATCTGCTGAGCCATTGGAATCATCAACATATATTCACTTAGACACCAGCAGAGCTCTAAGCAGAGTTGAATAATCATGCTGGAAAGATGGATGTTTTTATAGAGTCTCTTTGTTCTTATTCAATGGGACAGGAATTCTAGCCTCAGCACATGATTAAAAGAAATACTGTTTGAGCCAATAGTAATCAAGTGTTAATTTCATTATTTTCATAGTTATTTTTTTTTGTTTCTCATCAGTAATGCATTTTTCCTCTCTCAAAAGGCAAGGTATAGCACTTTAATGACTGTCAATCATCTCACATTGCAAGCTACTTTAGGAGTTACTTGAATGAGTATTTGGCAGAGGTTAAAAAAATCACATCAATGCAGTGTGAAGAATCTGATTCACGTATCTTCATCCAAGAATTTTAACAGTGTGGGCCAAAATGAAGAGCAGTTTGCTCTCTTCTTAATGCATATTATGTTAAAGTGTTTGGGGCAGAAAACAAGCTAGTGGCTAACGTTCAAGTTTCTCAATGACAACAAGACATGATGTTTGCAGGTACTTAACATGAATCCTACCTGTTTTCTCAATTTTCTCCTAGAATTCTCTTGCCTGTACAGCTCTTAGCAACTTAGAGGGGACTGAGTACTGACAAGTTGCTGAATATCATCCGTTTTCACCCTAAGCAGTGAGAACTGATGGAGCTCTGCATCTTTCAAGATTCAATTCTGAAGGTGCCAGTAGTTTAGAATTCAATTCACTAAAAAACAGGCTGAAAATCTGTTTCATACAGATCAACACAGAGACTAGGCAGCAATATCTCTTACTCATAGGAAGGCAAGGACCTAGGTGCCAAAAGCTTTGCAGTATATGTTTTTTCACAGGTTGTCATAATGCTATTTCCAGGTGTTTATTCCCATCTGAGGTATACAGGAACATAAGAATTTGGTAGGAAGGCAAACCTTCAAGGATATTCTTAACTAACTTTGCAATGAAGAAAAAAGCCTGCGCTAACCCATTTCTATCCCAGGAAAACCCAAAAAGTCCAGTACTACCTAAAATTTTTAAACTCTGGGATTTGTCTCATCTAAATTTAACCATCAAAGGTTTAGACACTTAGGCTTTACCAAACATCTATGTTTTCTCAGTAGATATTAGTATATCAAAGGCAAGATCCACCTCTTTCTTTTGACCGTAGAGAAGCTCCAGAAATCTATTTTAGGGCAATAATAAATCATCTCATTACACTACAACATTCTGCTGCACTTCATTTTACACCTTTCAGCATAGATTTTTTATTTTTCCCAGAATGTATTAAACAAGAACACAATGGAGTAAGAACACCTAGGGGTTTACTCAGCATCAGCAATGAAGATGAGCCCCAGGAGCAGATCATACTCCCCAGGAATTCGGTGGAGGAAAAGAAGTTTGTTTCAGAAAACAATACACTTTGAGCCATGACTCCAGAAATGTAACAACAAATATGTAACATTTAATGCGAGATATCTTAAATGAATAAAACTATGGGACAAAGAGATGTTATGCTATTGGGAAGCTTGACAATAGAATCCAGGGACTTCCTGGGTATATGGATTAATCTTTATTTTGATAAAGAGTAAAGAAATAGGAATGATTAAAAAA
The DNA here is from genome assembly GCA_013401335.1 of Brachypteracias leptosomus. Lineage (NCBI taxonomy): Eukaryota > Metazoa > Chordata > Aves > Coraciiformes > Brachypteraciidae > Brachypteracias > Brachypteracias leptosomus. Next base: position 3,619 of record VYZX01016063.1, on the reverse strand, counting down.
ACCAAACAACCAAACCCACAAAAACTCAAATAACTGAACGTCATATTTCCTCTTTCCTATTTCTCATTCTGAAAGAAATTTCTTTTAAGTACATATAGTGGGAAGAAAAAAACTCCTTAAGCTCAGTTGCTATCACTACCCACTACTTTGTAAGAATTCCAAAAACTCATCAGACTCTATTTTAAAAATAATTACATTGATTGTTTATAGTACTTTTCTTATAAACTAAGGATAGACAGCTTAAAAACCAAAAAGAACATAAGTCAAGACATGCAATTTATAACTTCATATATGGACATTAAGTACTACAATGTGGCCAAGGTCTGTCCTTCCATTTCCACAGCAAACTGGTTTATTTTGTATACTGGGCTGGAAACTAACGGCTTATTACTATTCTGCCTGTTGCTCTTTGTTAGTATGATCTACTACCAGAGACTTCTAATTAGACAACCAATTTTCAATCCACTCAGGCATTACACCATTGGAATCTCTGACTTGAATACTACTATGTTTGGAAGAGTTTACACAATGCATGGAGGAATGTGTAAGCAGAAGTCAGCAAAATGGAAGATGAAAACAAAGAGGTATGAAAACTTAACTTAAAATACAGGTAAAAGAACAGGGAAGCTATGGAACAATTATTCTTCTAGTAAGAAGGGTTACTATGGTCAAATTTTGGACCTGGTCCCTCAGGACAGATCAAGCGAAGACACTCATAGAAAAATGCATGGCATTGCATGGTTTTCTAGCAGATGGGACCTCAAATTAAGACATGATTTTCACAAATCTCTACCCTCACTCTAACAAGTCTTTCTCTGATTTGATTCTGTGGAAGGGAAATGGGAATTTTTAGTTTGGGAGGAATATAGAGGAAAAAATTATTAATTCTTTTAAATTTCTTCAGCTGTAAGAGTGTATAACCACTTCAATATAGAATACACTTTACCCAACAATGGAAAAGTTAGTCCATCACCTCTCCTACATCCCTGTTTACTTTTTATTACATGAGTCTTCATATAACTGAGAATAACCAGTAGATATAGGCTGCATCCTTCCTAGGGCATTCCTTTGAGCTAAACCAGGGTAAAGTTCATGCTCCATCCTGCATCCTAATTTGGTACTTAACCAGCTTTGAGAATTTACTTACAGTATCAGAAATTAGCTACCATCTTTTTTCTGCTAAGCAAGACACGTTTTGGAAACAGAAACATTTTCAGCCCTGAACACTTTTCAAAGATATTCTGGTAATTAAAACCACTGACAGCCTTCAGATATAATGTAAATATGGAAAAGTTCAACTTCACTAAAGGTAAGCAAATATTCTATTATCCATTGATCTTTGCGCATATATTCTGTGAAGTACCAAATCATCTCCCTGGAGTCTAACTTAAAAGTGGTTTATTTGGAAAGAAAAAAACCCCGATTTTTGTCTTGTTCATTGTGACTGAAATAGAGTTATCTGATCTCACAGATACAGACTTTTAAGTTATCCATGAGTAGTCTTAAGCATTTCAAAACTGCAATTTCTGTGCCTTAATATAATTTTATTGTTAATTTTAATGTAAAAAAAAATCTTGCATTAAACAGTCTTGTGTGATTTCCACTGGTCAAAATGTAAATACTAGTAAATTAGCAATATTTTCAACTTGTCCAAAAAGTTACTTAGGCATTTGATTCTGTATCTAAAGTACTCTGGTTTCTGTCTAGTGACTATTGCTGTGAGTGGAAGGCTTACATAAATTCATGTATGCCTTTAAAGGAAAAATAGGCCTTGGAATTGCTAAACATCCACAGAAGTTAATGAGTTCTGTTTAAAATAGTGGCAAATGTTCATCTGGGAAACCACACATCATTTGGATGACTTAAGATCAGCTTCTATATTAAAACAGAAGACAGCTCACTGCTGGATTCTAAGAAAATACTAAAGTTTTGTGCTTAAAACATTGGCTGAGAAGCTGAGAAATCTTCAGTTTTATTATCAGTTCAGCTAATGACTCCCAGGGTGGCCTAAGGAGTTTAATACATCTCTCTCTGTCTTTGTTTGTATATCTGATATTCATTGCAGTATATTACTATCATGAGAAATAATTAAAATGCAGGGTACATTTGCTTTCTCCTGTAAATTTCTCAGAAAAAATAAATAAATCCGTTTTATCAAAGCCAAAACAGAAACACAAATAAAAGCAAGGGAAAAGTATTTTCTGTAAGGAATATTTTAACCAAGAGTTTGCACTTATCAGAAAAATCTCCATTACATTTAATTTGAAGGAAAAACAGTGATAAATAATTTTTAATCAAACAGTTAATTGGTGTTAGTGTTTGAACCCCAGGACCACTTCTTGCAGGTATCCATTTCCGAATTTCACCAAAGTATTTTGTTAACGTAACATTGGTTTTACCTTTTATTATTGGTCTGCCTGGAAGGAATGAAAGAAATATTACTGTTCAAATAATCTATTAAAAAAGTATATTTAGATAGTCATAAAGCACAGACTAAACAGCGCTTATTAGTTGAAAGGTTTGGGTGACAATACTGTTTAATATTTAGCATCTGAAGGCAAAAAAGTTATGTCTAACAGTATGACAGCCATAAAATTAAATGTATTTATAAAACAAGTAGAGAAATAATTTTCCTCAAAATACCTTCTGTCAGAAAATACCCAGATGTATAACTAATATAACCAGTAATACTGGGTTTGAGATTGTATTTGTAGAACTGAGTACAACTCTGTATCAAACAGCTTTTGTTGTCAATAGACCCTGGAAACATCATGTGTCTTCCAGCCTTTCCAAAAGGAAGGCTAATAGAGAAAGAAAAAGATGTTCCTTTGCTGTCAGAGTGCATCACGCTTCTTTTCCATCCTGCAAAGTGGAACCTGTGGCTTGAGGAGCTCTGATTGTCATATCGGACAATTGGGCAATTGCTAGTGGTTTCACCAGGCATTTATATGAATGTCTCCAATGAGCTGTGAGATAGCATGAGTTCATCTGCGGGCTGCCAGACCAATTCCAGGCATCAGTCAAGGTCAGAGGCCTATAAAATATTTAAATTGCATTTTTCATCTCTAGAATATCAAGGAAAGTAGCTGCACACTCTAGAGAATGAGTACTACTTGGTATCTTCTGTTACTGTCTGATGAATCTCTGTTTTTCTTTTACATTTCATGTGATTTCCTTTCCCACTCTTTAACACAGAGTATTTTATTAGCAGAGTTTAAGGCTTTGCCAGGATCTCAGTCTTTCAGATTCAGACTTTAATGTTTTCAAGGGTTAGGGCTGGGCTGGCCATTAAACAAATGACAGAAGTGCTCTATTAACTCCATTCCCTTCCCAAAGGGGAAGAGAAAGGGAATAAGGGAGAGAGATACATGAGTTGGCAAAGAAAACTATAACAGTTTTAATGAAAATAATAACAATGAAATGAAATATATACAAACTCAATATCGAGTCCAACCCCCCCCCAAAGGCAATTACATCACAGTCACCACTGATGCTGTGGAGCAGGCACTTGGGAAGTCCCAGACTGGACTCAGCAGCAGACAGGAACCAGTATCAGAAGCTGGATTCAGGAAATGGTTTCAGGAATGTACAGATTTGGATTGAAGGCAGAACAGACAGA
>VYZX01016050.1:0-11288 GCA_013401335.1 Brachypteracias leptosomus | reverse complement strand
TCTATGTGCTTTGAGGTTTGGTCTCCCAGGGCTGATGGCATCAAGAGCAGCAGAGGTGGGATGATGTGTCTGGCTTCTGTGTCCACGCTGTGGACCACAGGAGCAGGGGAAGGACACCTCATCCTACACTTGTAGCCATCCACTGGCTGAACATCCCTGATGGATTCTGCCAGCCTGGGGTGAAGACACTCCAGCCCAGCCTGGCTGCCCTGTAGAAGCATCATTCTCCATTTCCAGGCATTTTAGCCCATAAATCCAGCACCTCTCTGGGCAACCTGGGCCAGTGTCTCCCCACCCTCCTGGGCAACAACTTCTTCCTAACCTCTCATCTCAATCTCCCCACCTCTAGATTCTACTTTATTCCCCCTGCTTCTTGTGGGGATGTTTGTATCCTTAGGGCTGGTTTTGGATCTCTCTGTGGTCCTCAAGCATCCCAGGGTGCCTTCAAAGTCCCAGGAGATGTGTCAGGGCAGGCGGAGCCCACCCCAAACATCTCCTCAGACCCTGTCTGGGATCCAGGAGGGCTGACAAAGAGCCCAAAGCACAAACCCTCCATTTTCTGTGGCTTTTTTTGCCATTTGCTGGAGCTGGGGCCAGCTCCAGCTTCACCCACAGCTACCAAAGCACTCACCAAAGCCCTGGGGACAACGTGTCTCGGGATGTGGGGACCAGTCAATTTGGGCAGGGTGGGTTTGCTCTCAGAAGCCTCATCATCACCCTGCCTTGCTCCATTAAAGAATTAAGGGCTATTAAAAGTGGTTAGAGACATTTGGTGGCCTCTCCAGCTGCTTCACTCGGCCACAGCCACTTGTGCTCTGCAGTCATTTGTGGCAGGATAATTCCTGTGCAGAAAGCTGCATTTTAGGGGAGTGAAACCAAACCCTGGGCACAGATGGGACCAGGAGGGAGTTAGGATCTCAGAATGGTTTGGGTTGAAGGGATCNCAGCACAGACCCCTCAGGGACACCACTCGTCACCTTCCTCCATCTGGACATTGAGCCCTTGACCATCACTCTCTGGATGTGACCATCCAGCCAGTTCTTTATCCACTGAACTGTCCACCCATCAAACCCATAATTCTCCAACTTAGAGATAAGGATGTTGTGGGGACCGTGTCAAGGGTCATATCATGGACCCATCACTAGGGTTGACTTGCTGCAGTTGTTGGATGGATGCTTTCAGGAGTGTGAAGGTGTCTGAGCCCAAAGAGCCACAAAGCTCCCAACGGTCACACAGGAAGGATGGGAACAAGCAGGAGATGCACTCAAGGGATGCAAGGGGAACGTTGGTGCTAAGGGATGTTTATGCCAAAGCTTTCAGACATTTTTAGACACCATGGCAGGGGGTTGGAACTGGATGATCTTTAAGGTCCCTTCCAACCCAAACCATTCTATGATTCTATGATTTTACTACACCTTCAAATCCTTGATGAACTTCAAGATTTTGAACTTAGGGGTTTTAGCTAAATGAAGCCCAAAAGAGATCTGAAGGGAAGGAGGAAAACAGCCAAAGCCAGACACTGAAGAAGGAACAAACTTGTCATGTCTGGGGTTAGAGGGGATGAAGGAGCCATGATCTAGAGGTGGGGAGATTGAGATGAGAGGTTAGGAAGAAGTTGTTGCCCAGGAGGGTGGGGAGACACTGGCCCAGGTTGGTCAGAGAGGTGCTGGAAGCCCCATCCCTGGACATTTTTTAGGCCAGGCTGGCTGGGGCTGTGAGCAACTGATGGAGTGGGAGGTGTCCCTGCCCATGGCAGGGGGTTGGAACTGGATGATCTTTAAGGTCCCTTCCAACCCTGACAATTCTCTGATTCTATGATCAGGGTTCCTGTCACCCAGTGTCCCTTCCACAGCACTTCCCACCTTGTATGGGTGCCCAGGGACCTCCTCTCCCCAGCCCTGAGCCATGCCTGAGGTTGTCCCTCATGGAACCCCGTCACATTTCTCAGCTTTGCATTTCTGAGCAGCTTTGAACACCAACGTCTGAGTTTTCCCACCCAGCAGCCTCCAGGACACTGAAAAATCTGAAGCGAAAGTAGAGCCAGGGAAAAGGAGGAGAAACCAAACCCCTCTGAGATCAAAGCACTTTTGTCTAGAGATCCTCAATTAGATCAGGACATGCTCTGGCTGGTTTTCCTTGCTGTGTTCATAATGCAGATGAGCTTCATGGCAGCTTGGCCTCCTTTCCTCCCACCACGTTGGCTCCAGCTCCATTTCATTAGCCATGGCCTGCCTTCATTAGGGAATTAATTCCCCAGGAGCTGCACTGCTGTAAACCCAACCAGGGCAAGGTCCAGCAAGGCTGCATCATGGGGCTGGCTGGACAACTGCTGGGATTCTCTAGAACAAAAGGTTTGTCACAGAAATGCTGAGAAACAAACAAATTTTATTCATTCCAGACCTGGAGTCTTTGAAGTTTTGTCGAGCAAAACAAGAGATGTTTGGGGAGGGTTAGATCTGGGTTGAGCTGTGGGTTGGAGAGCTGGGAAATGAGCCCTCCTCACTCTCTTTGGGGGCAGACACCAAGATAAAGGTCAAATCAATAGGAATTCAGTGAATTTAATTGTTTTCAGATGTGTCTTGATAGGTTAGTTGCCCATGGGGGCTTTGGCCACCCAGTGCCAGACACCCAGAGAGCAGGTCCTGGGCTGAGCTGGGCTCCCTTGGCTGCAGTGGAGAGGGACATAGAGATGTGGCCACATCAAGACGTGGCAGAAGAAGTTGAGTCCAGTCTGGGCATGATGAGCTTTGGAAAGGAGGATGGATAATGTCCTTGAGGTGATGGCCTGGGGAGCATTTCAAGATCTCCTGGAGAAAAGGGGCTTCAGCATCTCCTCAGGTGACTCCATCCTCAGCCCAGGAAGCTTCAACTGCAACACCTGGAGCATCCCAGCATGAGGATGCCTTGAGGAGCCTGTTCCATGACCCTTTAGCTCTGGGCAGCCTCTGGGGACAATTTGTCTGCCTCCACCTCCAACCATCACTTCTTCCACTTAGAATCACAGAATGTTTGAGGCTGGAAGGGACCTCCAGAGCTCATCTGCTCCAACCTCCCTACACCAGCAGGGACATCTCTACCTAGGGCAGGCTGCTCAGAGCCCCATCCAGCCTCACCTTGAAGGACTCCAGGGATGGGGTCTCCTTCTTCTAGGGCTGCAAACAGCACCCTATCGATCATTGATATTTTACCTCTTTGCATGATTTTCCAAACCCTCAAGTCATTTATGTTCCACACCAACCCAAAGCTCCTGCCCAACCCATTTGACCCATTCCAAGAGGCTGGGCAGTTGCTCTGCTCCATCCAGGCTCCTTTCTCCTGGCCTTGGCAGCACGTCCAGGAGGACCTGGGTTGATGCCCATCGCTGTGGGGAGGGGATGGTGCAAAAACCACCAGTGATGGAGGGCAGGAGGAACATCAGGCAATTATGGTCAGGCTCCAAACCCCACAGACGAAGGAAACCAGCCCAGATTGGATGCTGATGATGGTGCCTATTACCGTGGATGTTTTAGGCACAGCTGTTAATAAAAATAATAGCAGTAATAAAATTGCAATGATGCGAGCAATTGTTCCAGCGCTGCTGATAATAATGAGATTATTTATTAATTGGGAGCCATTATCAGCATTTTCTGGTGCTGCTGCCTCCCAGACCCACTCCAGACTCCAGCCCTATCATAGTAATGCAAGATGAGGTAAATGAGACTTTTTCTTTATGGCATAACCACAGAAGGAACACGGGAGCAGCAAAGTCTGTCCCTGACCCCTCTGCTGATTGTCCCCCATCAGTTGCTCTGTGCCCTGGGGTTGAGCATGAGGTGGGATCTTGTGTTCCCCTCCTTTAAAAAGGGTTTGGAGCCTTCAGAGCAGCTGAAGTGGTCAGACCCTGTGGTCAGACCCTGTGGGGTGGAGGGAGGAGGAACTCAGGGTCATTCTGTGGCTCTTGTCATTCTTCACATAGGGCTGAGAGGGGGTGGTGGGCACCCAAGAGCCCCCTGGGAGGCACCCATGAGCACCCCATCCCTGCTGGGTGCTGCAGCTGCCTCTGCTCTTGGCCTGTTGCTTGAGCCAAAGCCCCAGCTCCAGATGTTGCTGTTTTCTATGGGTTTTTTGGGTTCAGCCATGGTTCCTCTGACTGTGGTGAAGGAAGATCATAGAATCACAGAATGGTTTGGGTTGAAAGGGACCTCAAAGATCATCCAGTTCCAACCCCCCTGCCATGGCAGGGACACCTCCCACTAGACCAGGTTGCTCAAGTCTCCATCCAACCTGGCCTTGGACACCTCCAGGGATGGAGCATCCACAACCCCTTGATTCAAGGACAGATTTTCCTCTCAGCTGTCTGCTGCTTCTGCAGGGACACGCTCATGGGGTGAAGTGAGGAGCAGGGAGAGCCAGGTCCTCATGCTGGAGAGAGTCCAGCACAGAGACACTGAGATGCTGAAGGGAGTGGAACATCTCCCTGGTGAGGAAAGGCTGAGGGAGCTGGGGCTCTTTAGCCTGGAGAAGAGGAGACTGAGGGGGGACCTCAGGAATGGTTATAAATGTGTAAAGGGAGAGTGTCAGGAGGATGGAGCCAGGCTCTGCTCAGGGACAGCCAGGGATAGGACAAGGGGCAATGGGTGTGAGCTGGACCAGAGGAGGTTCCACATCAAGAGGAGAAGAATCTTCTTCCTGGTGAGGGTGCCAGAGCCTGGCCCAGGCTGCCCAGGGAGGATGTGGAGTCTCCTGCTCTGGAGATGTTTAAACCCCCCCTGGACGTGTTCCTGTGTGACCTGCTCTGGGTGATCCTGCTCTGGCAGGGGGGTTGGACTGGATGATCCTTGGAGGTCCCTTCCAACCCCTGACACTCTGTGATTCTGTGATTCTGGAGCTGTTGAGTGTGTCAGGCCAGGCATGTGCAGCAAGGAGCTGGAGCTGGATGTGCAGCAAGGAGGGATGGATGTGGACCATGGCAGAGAGACAGATGTGGGGCAAGAAGGAGGAATGGATGTGCAGCGAGGTGGGGGAATCTGTGTGAAGCAAAGAGGGATGGGTGTGCAAGGGAGAGGAGAGATGGGTCTGTATTAATGGGGGATGGATGCATGTTGGGAAGGGATGGATGTGCAGCAAGGAGGGGTGGAAGTGCAGTGAGAAGGAGGGATGGATGTGGAGTGAGGAGGGATGGATGTACAGCAAGGAGGGATGGATGTGCAGTGAGGAGGGATGGATGTACAGCAAGGAGGGATGGATGTGCAGTGAGGAGGACAGATGGATGTGCAGTGAGGAGGTGGGAGGGACGTGCACTGACGTGGGGAGGTGGACAAGTAATCAGCAGCGTGAGGGGCTCTTGCTCTGCTGTGTGTGTTACTCTGAACCATGTGAGCTTGTGTTAATCCAGGGCCCTGAGGTCTGCCCGACCTCCACAGCTGTCCTGATAGCCATCTACAACAACACGCAATGTTCTGGAGCTGCGGGGGGCCGGGGCTGTCCAGGCTGCCCCCCTGCAGCCATTCCCCATCCCCTCTGCTTTGGCTGCAGGAGCAAACACCAAGTCCTCTGATCCAACCCTGGTTCATGGCCAATGATGAGGTCTCAGTGCTTGCTCTGTGCTCCCCAACTCTGGTGTGAGGACAGGGGGAGAAGGGGGGATGCTCTGGGAGCAGCTACAAGCCCTGGGAAGGTGTCTGGGGACCACGGTGGCGCCGTCACTGCTCAACAGCCTTGTCTCTCCATCACGGTGCAGGAAACACCCAGGATGGCAACGTGAGCAGCAAAATCAGTAGCAGACCCCAGAAACCCCCAGGAGCAGGGAGCTGGGACACAGCTTGAAGGGACTGCAGAGAGGGAAGGAGCTGGAGCAGGGGGTGCTGCTGCTATTTCTAGTGTCACCCCTCCCGAGCTGCTGGGAGTGGGGTGTTGTGTCACCAGCCCTCCCCAAGGACCTGGAACTGGTGACGTGGGGAGCACGAGAGCCTCTGGCATCCCTCTGCCACCCGCTGCTCCCATGATCCCCCCCCCATCTTTCCCTTCACTTGGTCTATGGTGTTGGTGCTCTCCCACCACCCCTCGTCCTCCCCGTGGCCCAGCTCTCCCTGCCCTGAGCCTTTCTCAGGGTCTCCTGCCCTCTTTCCTCCCCACAAGGAATAAATCACCCTCCAGCCCCAGGCTGGACTCTCAGAGGAAGCAGCAGCCCACGTTGCCACCCCCTTCCCACGGGACCCGCTGCCACTGGGATGCCGGGAATCCTTTCCCAGACCAGAGGGGAAGAGTTCTCAGAAACTGATGGTTCTGGACCCTCTGGACTCCTGGGGACTGATGTGTCCCCCCCTCTACCCTGCGCCCCTCCACGCTCCCCAATCTGACACTTTGCCCGTGAGATGGTTCTTGAGAAGGGATCCTCGAGGGGAAGGGAGGGTGGATTTGGGTCCTTGGATGGATTGAAAAGCCCCCAAATGCTCCGTTTTTCCCACCACAGGGAAAAGCTGCAGCCATGCAGCAGGGAGCTCTGAGCATCCAGGTTTGCCAACCATCTCCACATGGTCCCCATTGGGCAGGTTAACACCATCACCACCTAAAACCCCAATAAACAGCCAGAAGAACATTCTTTGTTCAATCCCCTCCAGTGGAAGCAATAACACTTGGGCTGAGCATCTTCTCAGCCTCCAAGGAGAAGCTTTTCTTTGAGGACCAGGGTGGAAAAATCGATCTAGAAGACGCCACTTCCTGCTTGGAGAGCTCTGGAGAGATGAGCCCAGCCCTGATGTGCTCCCTGGTGGTATCAGGGAGGGAGCTGAGCCCAGCCAGAGCCCAGCTCTCCTCCTCCTCCTCCATCCCTTGGCACCAGCCCATTAGGAAAGAGGGTTTTGTCTATCGACCCAGCACATTAAGAAATGAACCAGGCTGTGCCCAGAAGCTTCCCCAGGGGTCCATTAGCACCGATGGATCCTTCCTCCAGCTCAGCAGGTCCCAGAGGATGCTTTTGCTGGAGATTTCCTCCCCTGGTGCAGGAGGAGTTGTCTGGGACAGGGTGTTGGCAGGGCTGGTGCATGGGGGGAGGAAAGGGTGACCTGAAGCTCCAGGTGTGGGGTGCTCAGGTGTAAGGTGGGCTGTCAGATCTGAACCCCCCATAGGTGTAAGGGGTGAACACACAGGCATGCCCCAGGTTGGAAATGCATTTCTTGGCTTGACTTCAACCCCCAGAGCTCCAGGATCATGTCTGAGGTCTCTGCTCATCCCTGGGGTGGTGATGGGAGACAAGGTGAGGTTCTCCAGGGCACGTGCAGTCTGTTAACACATCTATCAGGACAAGCTCTTACTGATCTCCAAGGAAGGCAGTGAGGAGCATCGTGTCACCTCAGCATGGGCACTGCCACCCCACGTGGAGCTGTCTTAACCCCCAGGTAGAACATCTCACTCGTATTTAATTCTTCCTCATGGTCATGGTCCCTTCCACAGGTACAAGAGCGTGGTGACCCCCCGGCGGGCAGCAGTGGCCATCGCCTGTTGCTGGATCGTCTCCTTCCTGGTGGGACTCACCCCCATGTTTGGCTGGAACAACCTGAACAAGATGCGGAGGACTCAGGAGCTGAACGCCAGCCACACGGACTTTGTCATCAAGTGCCAGTTCGAGACGGTCATCAGCATGGAGTACATGGTCTACTTCAACTTCTTCGTCTGGGTCCTGCCTCCCCTGCTGCTGATGCTGCTCATCTACCTGGAAGTCTTCAACCTCATCCGCAAGCAGCTCAACAAGAAGGTCTCCTCCAGCTCCAACGACCCCCAGAAGTACTACGGGAAGGAGCTGAAGATCGCCAAGTCCTTAGCCCTGGTCCTCTTCCTCTTCGCCCTCAGCTGGCTCCCTCTGCACGTCCTCAACTGCATCACCCTCTTCTGCCCGTCCTGCCAGACCCCGCACATCCTCACCTACATCGCCATCTTCCTCACCCACGGCAACTCGGCCATGAACCCCATCGTCTACGCCTTCAGGATCAAGAAGTTCCGGACAGCCTTCCTGCAGATCTGGAACCACTACTTCTGCTGCAAGACCGACAAGGACGGCAGCACCACCACGGCCGAGCCGGGCAACTAGGAGCTGGGAGGGAGCAGGGAGAGGTCCCCCATGCAGGAGGACCTGGGAGGGCTGGGACCACCAGCCCTGTGCAATGGAAGAGCCGCCGCGTCCCGCGGCTGCCCCAGGGGGTTATTTATTCACAAGCATCGTACTGTTTTCATAGTGTAGCCTGCAATGTTCTTTTCTTTTGGGTTTTTTTGCTGTTTGTTTTTTATTTTCAGGGGTTTTTTTAAGGTTTGCCAAGTATTTAAGGAGAACTTGTACAGACAGAGGCGCGGTTTATCTTCGTGCAAATCAAATAAAGTGATAAAAAACCACCCAGGAGGCCATTGATGGAGACCCTCTGGCTCCTTGGGGTGCAGCAGTGGGGGATGCTGGGGGGGCCTCACGCCCTGGCTCTGCACCCATGGATCCATGGGGGCACCTGGGCTCTGGAGCCCTGGTGGGAGTGAAGCTGCTGAGAACCAGGAGAACCCAGGGCAATGGGATTTCTGCCTCTCTGAAGCTGGGAGCTTTCAAGCCCTTTCTTTCCCCTCCATAACCAGGGAGAGATGAGCTGGGCTGAGACACGGGGAGAGCTGGGAAAAGGCTTCCCATGGCAGTGGCAGCACCCACGGGGTGATGAAGCCACCACCCCACAGAGCAAAGGGTCCATCTCCAACTCTCAGCACTACCAGAGAGGTAGATAGAGGGGAAAGAAAACCCCTAAACATAACCACAGAGTGCTCTGCAAGAAGTGCCCTTTGCTGCCCTGATGGTTCCCCATAGAATCATATGGAAAGGACCTCCAGGATCATCAAGTCCAACCTTCATCCAACATCTCCCTGACCCCCAGACCATGTCCCAAAGCTCCACATCTACTCGTTTGTTGAACCCCTCCAGGGATGGTGACTCCAGCACCTCCCTGGGCAGCCTGGGCCAGTCCTGACCATGGACACCAGCAGCACCCACCACCCCTGTGAGCTGCACCCAGGGAATGTGTCTCCTCCATGTGTCTTCTCTCACCTTCTACTTTGGCTTTGAGACATTTTTCCCTCTTTTCTCCTGCCTGCCTTCTGTACAAGGCAGGAGGAGTCTCTCCCAGCCCCTTGGTCTCATCTCTCCCACATTGCTCCTGGTCACCCTCCACGTGCAGCCACGTCCATGGCCCAGGGGAGCAGAGAGGCACCTGCACCCATTTGGGAGCAAGCAGGGGATGTCCATAGGCCACCATGTTGATGTTGATGCTTCCACAGGGACATTTCACCCCTCCCCCATGTATCTGCCTCAGGTCTGCAGGGTCTATCAATGGTCACATTTGAGAAGAGGGTGGCTGGAGAGGGACCATCACACCCACCCAGCTCTGTGGTCCCCATGGATGTTGGCAGCCCCACTGCTGCTCCCTGCACTGCATCAGGAGCTCTGCCAGGGCTGAAGAGGTGGTGGGAAGGGTTGATCGGAGTTATTTGGGATTTTTTCCTTATCAGCATCCCTTGTTCACCAGGCTCCCATTGGAAGCAGACTTTCTATGACCCTTCCCAGGAGGGCTGTGCCCCTCAGACGTCATGGGCAAAGTGACTGCAGAAAGTTCCTGCAGGGGCTGGGAGGGGGAGCACCCTTGGGTGGGTGAGATTTATGGGTGGCTCGTTAGCTGGCTATGGAGAGCAATGCTGAGCATGGGCAACGGGGCTGTTGGGTGCCCCCTTTGCCCACTGAGCCAGAAGGGAGATCCCCCATTTCTCTGGACACTGGAGCCCTGGTGGGAGTGAAGCTGCTGAGAACCAGGGCAATGGGATTGCTGCAGGTTTTCCTTTCTCTGGAAGAGGAGATGAGGGGGCTCAGTCTCCCACATTTTGCAAGGACCTCAGTAGATCATATGCAAGCTCCTGGCTCAGACCACGGTGGGCAAAACAGAAGCAGAGCAGGAGATCAATGGCAAGGACAGGAGCAAATCCTTCCCTTGGACCTCATTGCAATGGAGGGGCCCTAAACACCCTTCCAGCCTCCTCGAGGTGAAGAACCCCAGATCCTTTCTCAGTAGTGCCTGAGGATGCTGCAACCCCAGGCTAGTGCAGAGAGGACCCTCCTACCCCGTGTCCTTGGTCCCTTTGCAGAGGAGCAGCTGGACCTTGGATCAGAGCTGCTGTTCCCCAAGCACGGGGCTGATTATTTCCCACTCCCCCCATTCCAGCCAGAAGCTGCTTTCCTGGAACTGATGCTTTTGCCTGATCCTTGCTAAGGTGCCCAGAAACCTGACAACGGGGATGCTCATAAATTAAAAGGCATGTGAATGGCTGCTCTCAAAAAAACCCCAACCCATCGAGTGGATTTTTCCACTCCGTGCTCTCCAGATCTTTCCTGGGAAGCGCTCACTAAAAGCAGCAGCTTTACCCACCCCGGTCCCCTGTGGGGTTGCAAGCACAGGCTTTGCCCTCCAGGACTGCATTAAGAGGCTGGAAAGGGCACAGCGTGCAGCATGACACAGCTTGGAGATGCTGCTTCTCCCTGTGTCAGCAAAACCACAGCCACCACAGCCCGCTCCCAACCCCTGGTCCTCACTGGCCAAAGCCACACAGCAAGATGCCAGGGACATCAAAGGGGTCAGGACATCCCCAACAGTATCCAAAGCCAAGGGAAGACTTGTTGTTGACCTGCCAGCAGGACTGCAACCTCATGGAATCTTAGAATGGGTTGGGTTGGAAGGGACCTCAAAGATCCTCTAGTTCCACCCCCCTGCCATGGCAGGGACACCTCCCACTGGACCAGGTTGCTCAAGGCCCCGTCCAACCTGGCCTTGAACACCTCCAGGGATGGAGCATCCACAACCTCCCTGGGCAACCTGGGCCAGTGTCTCACCCCCCTCAGAGTTAAGAATTTCCTCCTAATTTCTAATCTAAATCTCCCCTCTCCCAGTTTGAACCCATCACCCCTTGTCCCATCACCACAGACCCTTGTAAAAAGGTTTCTTGAAGGCCCCCTTCAGACACTGGAAGGCTCCACTCTGGTGGCATCATCCCCAGCCTCAAACACTTCACTAAACCAGTTTGACCATCCGCTGGGATAAAAATTAATCCGACTATGCCCTCTGATGGTGGAAACACATCCAGTGTGGCCCATGCTGTGCTGGTGCTCAGCCCTTGGAACAGCAATAACTTCATGGACCTCAGAGAAGGTGGCTGAGGGCAGATGGAGACAGAGCAGAGGCACTGCAGGAGAGATGCTGCAGAGGGCTCAGCTATTTTCTGGAGCCCCCAGCACAAGA